>JAUBOC010000149.1:11759484-11787240 GCA_032275365.1 Anablepsoides cearensis | reverse complement strand
GTGTGTGTGTGTGTGTGTGTGTGTGTGTGTGTGTGTGTGTGTGTGTGTGTGTGTGTGTGTGTGTGTGTGTGTTTCTGCGTGTGTGCACGGAGGAAAAGAATCCACAGTGCGAAGTGATTGTTGGGAGCATATGTGCTGACGGCAGCCGGAGTGTGTGTTGAAATGAAGATTAATGAACGAGGACCCGATAAAGTGCGCGCAAGACGAGACTGAAGGGTCAGCGTACGCGTCGAGCCGAGCACACACGCGAGCTTGTGTGTGTGTGCGTGCGCGTGCGGCGGTTCGTCAAAAAGCGTGGGCAAGGTTATATTGTATCTTTTGACTTTTCACCACCTCGCGTCCCACAGCTGGGAGGTGCAGAGTGACATGGGAGAGACTCACAAAGCTTTCCTCTAACTTCAGCTCAACAGGTTAGAGAGAGTTTCACTTCTGTCTGTTGGATGTGTTCCTTTTACTTGCACCAAAAGGATCATTTGCACATATTGAGTTGAAACAGTTTCAGCAATAAACTCACCGATTATTTTGTACCGGTTGTTGGTAACCATCTTTTGATACCAAGTTTTTCATCATTTACACATTAAGACATCTGGTGAGAATAATCCAAGTAGATATTTTAATGGAAAAAATAGGGAAATATGGATTTCAACTTCTTTTTTTTTTTTTTTTTGTGAAGCACATTTAAAAACAACTCATTGTCCAAAGTGCTGCACATAAATATAAGACAACACTCCATCCATTATCTTTTACCAGCTTCTTCATTTCAGGCTTTCAGGTGCCTATATGCATCTTTGTTTAGCATTTAATGTCCAGTTAGCCTAACATCCATGTTTTTGATCTGTGGGAGAAAACCCACACATGCACAAAGACAGCATGCAAACCAGAAAGGTTGACAGCTGGGACTTGATCCAACAACCTTCTTGCTGGAAGGCAACAGCTCTACTACATCTGAGCTACTGTGCCATCCATACAGAATCATAGGAACAATAAAAACAAATATGACAAACTGTAAAAACAAACCCTAGAATTCTAAATTAAAACTTCTGAAAAAAAAAAACAATGCGTTTTAAAATGCAATTTGAAAATAACCAAGAACTGAAGCATGTCTGATGTGAAGGAGCAGCTCGTTCCACAGTTTGGGAGCAACATCTCTGTAAACCAGCCTGGACCACGGGACCACCAAGAGCAAATGATCATTGGATCTGAGGCATCTGGAGGACATAAGGCTGCAGCAGTTCTACAGGGGTCTGTTGTCCATTTATGGCCTTAAATGTCAACAATTAAAGTTTTAATTTTAAAATGAACAGGGAGCCATTGAATATAAGCCAGCACTGGGGAGATATGTTCATGATTTTTTTTGTTTGTGGAAAAGACGAGTTGCAGTGTTTTGATCTAACTGCAGTTGTGAGAAGCAACAATCTAATTGAAATGTAATAAAAGAATGAAACACGCCTCATCATTGACTGACAGATGGATTACTGCAACTGTCAACGTTAAAGAAAACACATAAACACCAAGAAACACAGAAGAAAGACCAGGCCACTAGTTGGCACAATGATATACAGTATATACTGTAAATATACTGTATAATTGACTGAAATTGAATGAAAACAGTCAAAATGGTGAACATGTGAACATTATGACTGAGGGTGAGGTTAGGGTAGCATCACTATCCAGTATTGAAGATTTCAGGCAATATTGGCAGTATTTAGTTTCCAAAAAAAAAAAAAAGTGTCTGAAGAAAGATGTAAGTATGTCTTATATTTGTGGGGGAAATGTGTCAAGTTAAACTGAAGTTGTAGGAAAAACATATTGTTTTGGAAATGAATTTGAACATTTGTAATCATTTTAAGAAGATAGTAAAAATATTGATGATGGTCTGTCACTCATTTGTAAAAGCCATGTGAAACCACACCAGTAAATCACGAAGAACAGATGATTCTAGTAGACTTTTAGTTTCTCTTTCATTTCTAAAAATGTCACAACTTCAGTTCGAACTCTAAAATATGTAGATTAACCACTTCCAGAGCTTTTTTGCTCCTTTTCATGACTGAACATGATATCTTCTTTCTCCTGATGCCTTCATTTTTCTTTCCCCCTCAGCTTTTGTCACTTTACATCTTTATGGATCTGTCTGCCTCTCCATCGATCTGTCAATCTATTCATTTACTTGCCAACATCTGTCATTTCCCTTGTCACTTAAATCATCCATCCATTAGGCCATCCGTCTTTCAGGCGACACACTCAGCTCATCCCTCCTTCATTCATCCGTCCATCCTGAGCATTGTGCATGGGGATGTTGTTGTGACTTCCCTTTGCTGAAATATGGTGACAGATTTGACGTAGAGAACCAGTCGGATGGCGGCACGCTCACGTGTCTTCACGCAGACAGACAGGGGAGAACACACCTGTGTGTTCTGAAACACACAAAAAAATAAAAACAGCATTTCTTGAAGGGATGCATATCACCTGCCACCTTGTGGGTCGAGGTTTTAAAAAACGCAATTATGGATTTATAATTTTGCCAAGTCTTTTTTTATTGTAACTTTTAAAATATAAAAAAAATGTACTTTTACTTGTTCACTGTCAAATGTAACACCTTAATGCACACTACATATTTAAATATGACCAGAACTCATCATGAAAGAAGATGTTTATGCACTCTAAGAAATGAACTGTTGAATTTACTTAAAAATCAATATGTAAAAATCTTTGAGTTTTATATCATGTTATAATGTTATCCTCTCATCAAAAACATGCACAGAGCCTTACTTTGACTCATTCATCATGCATGTTTGAGAAATCCTGTAGTGTCCTGAGGCAGCCAGGCAAGGGAGCAAAAACGACCGGTTGGGTCTAAAACCACCTTTTGGGATCAGCTCCTCCTCTGGGCTGTGTCTCCAAGCTGAGCTTCATCATCACAGAGCACACACACACACACCCGGCCCCGTGCTAAAATGGGTGGGACAGAAGTGGAAAAAGGTTTTTAAAGAGACAGAGGCCAGTTTCAAGGCATTTAGAAACAGATATGATGAGAAGTCAAGTTTATTTTCTATTTAAACCTATAAACAGCATTTTAATAACAACTGAAGGTTATGGTATCGAATTTAAATATATGTCTGAGAAACAAATAATAGTGCCCCTTTAAAGTGCCTGTGACATCAAATTTTTTGAAGTAAACATGAATGCATTTTTGTAAAGATAACATTGATAACATGCTGCAAAACAAATTTCACAGCGCTGAGATGAACAGTTGTTGAGATATTTGCATGTGCAGAAACAGGAAGTGATGTCAAAGGGGAATGTCTGCATGTAAACAGAGCGTTGCTACAAAAGCTAAAAACACAGAGTGTAGAGAAGAATCTGATGTTTCTTTAGATTATTTTGAGTCACTATCAGAGACATGAAGAAGAGTTAAAGTTTAAATAATTTTGTTTTAATAAACAGAGACCAGAGAGTTTATTTTATTATTGAGTTCCCCTTTGATGTCACTTCCTGTTTCACTTTGGCTGAGCCAAATTCAAAAGAAAACAGGCTGGTTATGTGACAAAATGGATAAAATTATGTGTGCCAGTTTTATTAAGGATAAAGATGTTTTCTTTGACTTCTTGTATTTGAAAGATAGACATGTCACAGGCACTTTAAGATATGTAATCCGGTTCCACTAAACCAAGTTGAGTAAAGCAATTTACTCAAGTACTTTTACATTTACTTTTACTTTCCTGATTATTCTGAACAGACTTTTATGTAAGTACTTTTTTTTATCACTGAAAGTAACTTTTGGCAAAATTATTTTCCACTTTTACTTTTACGTTTTTTACAAGCACTACTGCCATGTAAAATTTTAGCTAGTATTTGTAAATTAAAAACTGACTTGGAGCATTTTTTGTGTTTTTTAAGACTAATAAGTTATGGCAACCATCTTGAAGTGGTTTTATTCAAAAAGGTAAGCAAATGTTCAATATTTGATTACTTTTTGAAAGTTCCATTAAAATCTGTCCAGTGACACATGACAACTTTTGCTAACAGACACACCTTTGGTGAGGGGCAATAAAGACGCTGTATTTATGTTTTGAATATTGCATTTTTCTAAAATGAATCTTGCTGGTTAAGTCAAATGAAGATGGGGATAAATTAGGTGTCTGTATGAGAGAGAATGTGTGCAACAGGGAGAGTGTGTGTGTATGTGAGTCTGACAGAGGTTTACAAACCAGGGGTCTCTCAATCTCTGAGTGAAATACAGGCCTGGTTGTCAAAGTGACAAGCCCTGACAGCACACTCCAACTCAACCATCAGCAGCCTCTCACCAAGGAAACACACACTCACAGACCTCCCTTTCTTTCTTTTTTCGTGTTGCACACTCCTTCCACACTGCACCTCGGCTGTTCCTGAAAGCTCGCTCTGTGCTTTTCCCCGACATTTCTAAAATCCTCCCCTTCCACCCGACACTCGCCTCTGTGTTTCCTTTTTACTACAAGTTCAAACTGGCGACTCTTTCCAAACACGGATCGCCTTCCCTCAAGCTCGGGCCCGTTTCAACACTCACACCACTTGTGGTGAGCTTTGTGTTTGTTCCTGCGAAGCCACGTCTTGCTCCAGTTTTGTCCACTCGTCCAGGTGAGGGCCAGGTGTCGAGAGACGAGGGGGGCAAAGTGAGGAAGGGAGGCAAAAAAATACAAGTGAGGAGCGAGTGACAACTATTTATTATTCCCGTCTTTTGTTTTGCACTCATCGTCACACGCCCATTCCAGTCATCCATCAGTCATCTTTCTTTAGTTGCACTGTTTATCTCTGGTTTCATTGGTTTGTCTGTTTGTTTGACAGCTAGGAGGTCTGCCACCATACCAAACCTGTCAAAGCCTGTCAAGAACCTCTTTCTGCCTTGCGGGTGCACTCACACTTTTACAAACAGAAGCTAAACAGGGGGGGAGGAAAGAAAGAGAGGGAGAGGAGCGAGCTTTTTATGAATGGCTGTGCGTTTGATCAAACGCCGGCAAACACACATGAATAATTTAAAAGCCACAAGAGGTAGTGCTGGAAAGTGAGTCTGTAATTATTGCCACAAAGCGTCTTTATTTCTGATACAAATTAAACAAAACCATTGACAGGTTTGGTTTGTTGTAATGTCATTTTTTCATCAAAAACATACCCAGAGGGTTATGTTTTTGATGAAAAAAGGACATTATAACATGATATAAAGCTAAAACAGTCTATTCTGCACAATACCCACCTTAAATTATCAGATACTAAAAAAATGAAGTAAGATTTGAAGAAATCTCAGTGTATTTCCAGTGGTGGTTCTGTGGTTAGAGCTGTCATCTCCTCAGCGATAACGTTGCAGGATCTCCTTTAGTCCTGAGGTCTTTCTGTGTGGAGTTTACATGTTCTTTCCTCGCAGAAGTAGGTTCTTCTACAGACTAAAGATATGCATGTTAGATTAACTGGTAACTTTAAATTGTATCTAGGTGGGAGTGGAAGTGTGAATGGTTGCTTGTCTTGTTTGTCTCTATGTGTCCCCGCCTCTCGCACAGCGACTGCTGGAGATAAACATCAACTCTCCACGATCTGGAAAAGAGAAGCAGGTAAATGAATGGATGGATGTATTTCTATGAAAACAAAAAATGTAAATCAATTTTAAAAATTAAAACAGTATATATACTTAGTGTTATGCAAAACATTCAACACCTGGCAGAAACAAGTGATAAGAGACAACACTCCGTGAAAAGTCAATCAGGTTTATTTCAATTGCCGGACACACCATTCTGCTCATGACTGGGCTTCAGGGTGTGTGCCAAAGAACGATGTGAAGTTCACAGATTTATACAGAGTATTATCAACATGTTTATCAAACAGACAATACATCTTCCTTGGACAGAAGTGGGTCAGGGTGAGATGATGTTGGCACCAGAATGTTTACCAAAACCCAGAGCCTGTTATGGAACTCCTAATCTGAGAGGAGACAAGAGTGAAACATGATGACATCTTGAGGTCAGCAGAAGAGAGGTTGTAACTCTTGGCCTGAGAATAATGAGAATATCTTTATCATTCCCATTACACTTAGCACAAACAATAAGGACATTTTCTAATGTATATAAGTTGTAATTACCAAAAGTGTTAGCTGTGATCTAGATAAGCTGAAGTGTTTGATAAATGAATGGTAAAATAGATGAATCTATTCCAAAGTAGTTAGTCCGTACAACAAACAGAAGACATTTTAAACAGGAAAAACAATTCATGTTTTTTTTCTGTCAGCTGTCATCACTTTTTTATACATATGAACTCCAAAATTAAATGATAAAGTGTTGCAACTCATTTTTGCTCATCAAGAGCATGTGGCCTCATTCTGGCCACTCTGAAAACGTTCAGTGTGGATTCTTCAGCGCTGACTCACTGGGACTTTCACAGGCATGAAAGATAATCCAGATTGTCTAGCAATCAGAGCAGATAATAACATAATTTAAATCACTGACATATGTCTCTGAATAAAACATGATCAAGTAAACAAGATGCACATGAAGCACGGGACTTTGAGTAACCATTCATTCCTAAACAGCAACAAAATGTGATCAAAGTTTAGCATAATGTTTTCGAACAGAAAATGCGAAATTTTCGCTGGGAAATCTTCAGTCGCATCTGTTAATTTTTTTTCCAACCCTATTCTCTTGTGGGTCATTCGTTCACTTCTTCTGTCTGACTGACAAACCATTTTGACCTCCAGTTTTTCACTGGGGAAATATGAGAAAACTGAATTAAAACATATGAGGCACACATTTCTTCTTGCCTTCAATGTGCTGCGCTCTTCTTCATAACTTCAGAGCAGTACAAACAAGAGAACTAGCCCTCCTATAGAATGTACTAAATCAAACTTTATGAGTGTTAAAAGATCAAATAAAATCAGTTTGAACTGATTGAAACGCGTTTTAAGAAAAACACCATATTTGCACATCGAGTCTGCAGTTTGTGTGAACAAACAACCTCAAACTTCTGTGGGGTTCTGTGGAAATTTTATTTACTTCTATGTACCTGATGCAAAAAGCTTTTTTAACTCCCTCAAATTGAAGAAATAGAGTTCAATTTGGACCTAACAGCTATGAGCCAGGCCAAGACCAAAGTGGAAAACTGATGTCTCAACGATCGCAGACAAAATCTTTTGTCATTTTTTGATTGTGACTGTAAATAGCTGGTCTCAGCTTGAGGGGACCATTGACAGCAATCAATCTTAATTTTCTGTCACTTATTATTCATAGTAGGGGCACAAAGACAACAGGTCCAGGGAAGAAATCCAGACATCCATCTGCCTAGCAACATGCTCCTGCTCCACCTGGGGGACCCCAAGGCGTTCCCAGGCTAGAGAGGATTTGCAATCCTCCCAGTGAGTTCTACCCCTGCCTCAGGGTGTTTTTCCAGTAGGACATGACTGAAAAACATTTAAAGGGAGGCGTTTTTTGAGGCATCCTAATCAGCTGCCCGAACCACCTCGACTGACTCCTTTTGATGCAGAGGAGCATTATGGTCCATGATCCAAACCTCATGACCATGGGTGAGGGTTAGATAGTCAGACCAGTAAATCAAGAGTTTGGCCTTTGACTCAACTTGCTTTTCATAGTGACTGACCGACTGTCCTCATTACTGAGAATGTAGCTGCGATCCACTGAGCCATCACACCATCACTTGTGAGCAAGACACCTCAATAGTTTAACTCCTCCATTTGAGGCAAAGACTTCCAGAAGGAGCACTCCACCCATTTCTGGTTGAGAATGGCCTCAGACTTACAGGAGCTGACTCATATTCCAGCTGCTTCACACTCAGCTTTAAATCCTCCCGGTGCTTGTTTAGGGTCATGGCCCAAAGACACACACAGGACTATATATTCCTAATTAAACAGAGACAAAAAACTGGAGTTCCCAAACCAGAAACAGGGGATAGCCTTGGCAGAGTCCAACTTGCAACAAGAATGAGCTCGACTTTGTGCAAAGAATGGTTATACAGAGACCTGATAGTCCTCAAGAGCAACCCTGGTACCCCATACTCCTGTAACACTACTCAAAGAAGGCCTCAAGGAACACAGTCAAAAACCTTCTCCATGTCCATAAAGCATGAACCACTATCTTGGATCTGGAGTCATTTAAAACAGTAGCTTTAGCATTGGCTGTTTTTCAATTAGCTGCTAGCTTGTCAGAATCAAAATCCATTTCTTCAAAGAGCTATCTACAACAGGTAAGATGTTAGATGTCCATATCTTTCCATAGAACCCTACTTCAAAAGATCTGAGCTATTGCTTTAAGGGCACCTAAGCCCCAGGGGTGAACTGATGGAGCTATTTTAGCCCTTTGGAACTTGGCTGACTGAGAGACGCCTTCATTAATCTGAGGCTTCTGACAACTGTCTGTCACCAGCTGAGGGGGATTTCCATACCTTCACTCTTTGGTTATGTTTGAGAACAAAGTCGCTCGTTATCTCACAGCCATAAATTTGGACACGGCACCTCTCATCAGAGCCTGCCTCAACGTCTCTGAGTAAACTCAGGTGCTTCCCTGTCTGAGCGCGACGCTCAGAAACTGAACTGAGACGGATACACAGAGGCTTGCATTTCTCACTCCCACTCCTGCAGCACAGAAATCCTCTATAAATCGCTTTAAAGTCAGGCTTTTAAAAAAAAATCTGCTAACCTGTCTGCACAATCTGCGCTGTGTAAACAGTGCTTGTGTCTGTGAAGAGCGGATACACAAAGGCTTTTAGTTGACAGTGTTGACACTGGAATAATAGATTCGGCAAATACTAACCGCTGACAGGTTGTCATTGTGTCTGATACAGTTTAACAATAGCTGCTGATGACAGGCAAGTGTTGGAACTGCTCTACAAGTTTAACCAGGCATAGATTGTTGTGTCTTTTGACTTTTATGGTAAAGCCAGCGACTGTACAAGATAATAATCTGTTAAGTCTTTTTTTTTTTTGTAAAACGTCACAAACATTTAATTAACCCTTTCTATAGCTTTTAAGATTGTACACACTGGACATTAAATGTTTACCTGACTTTTTGCTTTGGTTAATTTAGCTCAAATGTAGGGGAAGAAACAAATCAAATTAATAAAATGAAAAACAAGCAAAAGAGCCTAATGAACAACAGCAGGGAGGACAGTCCAAATAGATTGGGTTAAAGGTGATCTAATTAGCAATGCCACTGGCTTAATAGGTGACCAGCCTGCCTCAGCTATCCCAAGTCTGATGCTGCGTTTCATTTAGATTGAAAGTTGGTGCTCAAAACTGGAAATTACATCAAGTCTGAGTTAATCTTATTGTAATTGCAAGTCAAATCACAGCTCAATGTTGTTCTCAGGCTAACTACCATTAGCAATACAGGCTAATAAGCAAATGGCCTACTTTTTATATGGAAATGTGGAGTTACTTTGCGCATGATGACTGAATTTGATAAATTCATAACAGTGAACTGACTGAAGATAATGTATTAGAAATTAAATCTGTCATCCACCAAATTTTGATGATATTCTCTTTAAATTGTGTCCAAAGAAGTCATTAGGCTTCAGAGCTCGAACACCGTGATCATGCAACTTATTGTTCTTTTAAAGATTGTTCAATATTAAAAAAAAGAGTATTTGACTAAATAAACACAGTTTGCTTCAAAGCAGTTTTTACTTTGTGGATCTGCAAGTTTCAAACATTTTAGTTGTCATGCCATAATACGACATGACTTCTTTTCTTTTTTTTTATGCCAAAGCCACTGATCATAGCCACTACAAATTTTGTATCTTCATAAATCACACTTTAGAATAGTTACTCACTGGAACTGCAACAAACAAACAAAAACAATCTGACTTTTTTTTACTCTAAATAACTACTTTTTCTCCTCTTGCTCATCTATTTGTTCAAATTCAACTTCATGATGAATGGCTGCTGTTATGGTCGCGTGTGCATCTGTGCATGCTCGTTGAATGTCTAAATGTTTGCATAAATCCACGCTCTTTGTTATTCTCTCCCCCGCTGATGTAACTGTTGTCCTCTTTTTCACTATTGTTGCACAGAAAAACACTGCACATATTTGTCGTTCCCAGTATTTGAGGCACATGCCGTCCCCACCTTCAGCATGGTCGCTTATGTTGAGAAGCGGCTCATCTGTGTCCATATTTTCATATTTCGGTGCTAATATTATGCTGATTTCAGACGGCCATGCTGTTGTTCTCTGCAGCTCTAGGGGTTCTGGAGGTGCCGGGTGCCCCCTCGCCCACTCACTCTCACCAGGAGCAGATGGCCCTGGCTGGGCTGGCCTGTGTGAATGAGCCCCTTTTGTCTCTGGATGTAGCGTAGCCGCCTAGCCCAGATGGCTTTTGTACCTTTTGTGTCTGAGCTGACTTTCTGCAGAGTGAGACAGGGTGTTCTGTCTGCTCCAGTGGGTGGTAGACCTCCTCTCGCTTTCATCAGATTCACCCTGTCTCTCTGTCTTTGTCATTCCACTTTTGTCTTTTCTGCTTTTATCCATTCGGTTCACTTCAAATAATGGTATTTGTTTTAAACATTAAAAATCAAATTTCTTTCCTAGCAACATAAGGAACCCATAAAAACACTCTTCAGGAAAAGTTTTCAAATTTACTTTTATTTTCTTTTTTTGTGTTTATCTCTTTTCATGATCACATATTAATGTGGTAAGAGTAAAATAAAATACTAAAAACGTGTCCCAAACACATTTTTAGTGCTAGCTAACCATGATGATGTCATCATTCTGCGACAAACGTCAACGCTAGCAGCTAGTAATGCAGGGGTGCCCAAACTTTTTTCCTGAGAGGGCCAAAGTGAAAATTTATCCACCATAAATAATATAACACATGAAATGAAAATACTTCTTAAGTAAAGTATTTTTATATTTTATGATTATGCTAGGAGTTAGTGCGGTGGCCCATGTTTTGTTTGTTTGTCCTTTTAGCCTGTGCACTTGCTATTTGACATATGCTCGGTCAGCAAATGCTCATGAGACATTTGATAAAATCTGCGTATTTGTGGTCTCGTAAAGTGTGTAAATCCACATGTGTGCTGCAATGTAATCTAAATAATGTATCTCCTTTAGTTACTTTTATTTCATGTTTAATTTTAGCGTAATTAAAAGATAAATTCAACTATCTGCACTACAGAGCCTTGTAGCCAATGGGAGGACTCTCAGTGGCAACTATTGGTGGGCCAACTTTGGCCTGCGGGCCCCACTTTGGGCACCTCTGTGCTAATGCTTATAGCACTGCAGAAGATGGCATTTAAAATCTAAATTCTAAATGTGTTAATTGACAACAATATGGTGGTCAGGCAGTTTGAAGTGCAGCTTGGACACCTGCACGTTTAATGTCCTTTAGGGAAACTTCAGCTGCATTCAATCGTTAGCGGTTGCTATTGTCCCAGAATGATGATGTAACAAGAGAGACCCCTACATCAATGTTCCATTACGAAATAATTAAATGTAGACTTCAATATTTGAGATTTTACTTTTACATTTAGATTTATACATTTAGAATTAGGATTTAATATTTAAACACTTAAATTAGATATATAGTAAAAATTGGCAAAGTGTAAGAATAGTGAACTAAATATCAACAAAATGTTGGTGTAAACTTTTTAAAACTCAGACAGTGAGCTAATTAATGAAAATGTGTTAGTGACATTAGTTCTTATTTTATTAGTTAGTTTTGTTCAAGAGTAGGGGTCTCCAATCAGCGAACTGTGGTCCTGATCTCAATCTAAAAAATGTATGAGTCAAAATTGGTTGTTGAAGTTCAAATAGATTAATATTTTTACCTGCGCACATTTTATGATTAATTTTAGGCAGACATCAGTTAGTTCACATACTACATTTCTAACTATATCATGTTTTTGCATCATACAAAAAAAAGATAACAGTAAATTGATTTGATTACAACAAATGTTGAAGTACAGAACATGAGAAGCTTGACTCATCTGGTTGCCATATTGTTAGTGTTTCCTGCAGAGTCGTGCGATGTGTGTCCACTGCCATTCAAAGCTGCCTAAACATTTTGTTTAGTTAAAAGGATTTTACAGAAAACTGTGTTTGCGGTCGCTTGTTTTGCAATCAAAACTTCTCTTTATTTCCCCCATGTTTAAAGCCACATGTGTCTGCTCACACACAAAGGTCTCATTTAGTTTAGTATTTTTTTATGGGTACTTTTGGTGTGAACTGGTTTTGATTATTGTACTGATCAGTCCATGTGTAGCCTGAGGAAATAGAGACACCATACAAATTGCATAACTAGGATGTGTGCTTCTACGTGTGTGTGCTCCCATTTGTGTCGTCTTCACTGAACCGCAAGAAGTCGCGTCAGCCCACCACCTCCCTGCTCCCCTTGTTTCCACGCAACAGCTAATTTACTGCTCAAATCAAGTCTGATGTCTAATGAATCTGCACGGCTACGCTAACACACACCTAACATGACCTCTCTATCTTTAACATACAAACAACGGTGTCATCTGATCTCATTGCAGTGAGGCATGATGTGCTTCTCCGTGCCCTCAGGAGCCTCAGACAGAACGGGGTGGCGGTGCTGGAAGCAGCCCCTGCCAGAACCAGTCAGCTCGTCTGCCCGGCAGGCTGGCACTCGGGCAGATTGTATTTACAGCAACCTCTGGAAGAAAGGGATCTGATTACCGCGCAGAATATACACAAGTCATCAATCAGCAGGAGGGGAAAGACAACAAGAGGCAGACATGCATCGGTGTTGTGGTTTTATTGGTGCTTTTATACCTTCAGAGACATACTCATGATCACACATGTAGACATCATGCGTGCAGCTTTCTGACAGCGGGATGTGGGTCCAGAGAGGAGTCTGATGCCTCAGTTTCAATCTCTCTTT
This sequence comes from Anablepsoides cearensis, assembly GCA_032275365.1. Taxonomy (NCBI): domain Eukaryota; kingdom Metazoa; phylum Chordata; class Actinopteri; order Cyprinodontiformes; family Rivulidae; genus Anablepsoides; species Anablepsoides cearensis. Next base: position 11,774,379 of record JAUBOC010000149.1, on the reverse strand, counting down.
CTTTAGCCAGATCAAATACACAAGGCAGCAACTGAAGATGATGTCACTATATCCCACAGCTGTCCCGACCACTCAGCGCTCCACTCCCACACTGTGCAAGTGTGTATGTGTGTGTGTGTGTGCTCACCAGAGGTCAGTTCTCTCTGTCTCCCACCCTTTAATTCTGTCTTCTCTCAAAACTCTGGGGATTCTGCACGCCGCGCTGAAAGCAATGGTCTGGATCATGTTCCCTCGGTGTGTGTACGCGAGCGACTCACACACACACACACATATCAGCTGTATGCCCCAATTTGAGCTGCCGGGAAAGCTGTGCAGGGGAAGAGTGGGAAAGAGAGGGGAAATGAGAGAAAAGTGGGGATGCTTTCACTGCAGCTCCATCACAAATAATCAAAGCGTACCAATGTTGTGTTCACACAACACAGGCCACACACGTTCTGAAGGTGTGTGTGTGGAAAGGAAATACAAAAAAATAAGCAAGATTTAGTTTGAATGATGTTTAATATGTTGTCCAACAGCTTTGATCTTTGTTCTGCAGCTTAAAAAGAGGCGTACAAACTGCATAACACAGGTCTGTGCGTTCATATTGTCCTTTTATTTAAGCAGGATAAGCAATTAATTTCTAATTTCATGGCTCACATATTACCTCTGAGGTGATAAAACAAAAAAACAAATCAAACACTATATATATATTTTAAATCATCAGTTGAAAAGGAGAATCGTCACAGTTTGTTTGTTAGTTGATTTAATAAAAGTTTACAGTCGACCATAAAGTTCAATCATTGTTGTTGCAGCTCTGTTCACTGAAATCATAAAATGAAATCTATTAATTTTACTCCTCACTGTTAACTTTTCAAACAGCAAATCATCTATTATCATTAATAAAATGAATTTATTTTTAAAGGTAGTGTAACATTATTCAAAGTAAAGGTGATGAGTGACTAAGCAGCAAAACGGAGCACTTAATATAACACTACCACTGTTTAATCTTAATTTAAACCGTTTTATTGTATCAGAGGTTGAGAGCTTCCTGGTAGTGAAACGTGAGTGCTCATACTGGAACTGCAAGCAGCTACAGTAAAAGCACTCCGACACTGAAACTTTTTTTTTATGTTTTTGAATTGAAAGTTTTGGAGAGTTGTTTCATCAAATAAGCATTGATTTTATCAAGGGTTCATGAGTTTTTTTTCCCCCTATCATCACACACAGCCTAGGTCTGGTGAAACTCAAGTTAGAAACTAAAGTTTCACTTTTTTCAGCTTCTTTTTACCCCATCAAAGGGAAATTTCTGAATATGTTGATAACTTTGCAACTGGAATTAGAAGTGTTATACACCAATTTCATGATGAATAGTTTTTTTTTCCTAGGATTTTTGATAGATTTGTTATAAGTCAAATTTTCTATGTATTCTAGCAAATATCTTTCATGTTGTACTAAAAAAATGCATTTCCTTTTCATCAGATTAAAAATATATTTTCACAAGACTATACAAGCATTTCAAACTAAACAGATTTTGTAGCTAAACGTGCAACCATCCCGTCTTCTTTCTTTAGTGCGTTCAGCTGAACCTCAAGGAACGGGTTGGAGGTCACAGTGTAGATTTCTGTGTGGGTGTCTTTGGACCTTTTGACCCCTTTGACCCAATGAACAGCAGCCAAACTGGCAGTCCAACTGGGAGTATAGAGACGGACCAGAGGTCAGGAGGAACAATCAGAGAAAGAGCTTTTTTTTTTCCAAACCACAGTTTTTTACGCCTTTTATTTGTCCTATTTCACTATGATATGATTTTTCTTTTCTCTTGTAACAATACCAAACTCAAGCTATCCAGGAGAAAAGATGGGGGAAAAACTGCTTATTTTTCCAAAGACGGCTGTGTTTTTTGAATTTATGTGCCAGGCTTTTAGGAGGTTTCTAAAGCTCAGGGATCATGAAAGTCACTCAACAGATAAATGACCATGTAAACATTCAAATCAGCTGAAAGCAAGGAAAGCAATAAAACGAGTTGTTTTTTTCTTACCACCAAAAACAGCAGGAATTTCTAAACCTCGTTGAGCGTTAATCGCTCCGCTCTGTGTCATTTATCTTTATTTTTACCCTTTTTTTCCCTCACTTTAACACATCCTGTACATTCTTGTTTATTTCTTTAATAAAACGTCTTTGTTTTCTTTCTGAACAAAGTTCATTCATTCATCTTTGCCACCATACATTATTTATCTCTTTACACTCCGATGGGCCATAAACATTTGTTGCTGGGGACAGAAATATGGCAGAAAACGCATGAGACGAATGGAGGATGTGGCAGATTTTCTCAACCAAGCCTTTACTTTTAACACACACGTTCATCCACACACACACATTTTTTTTTAGGCTCCCCTTCGAACCCCTCATCCCTCCCATCCTCCACCTCCTCTCTCATCAAGGGTCATTTGCTCAGTTTCCTGCTGCCTGCCCAGGCTCTTTTTTATATATATTTATTTTCTTCCCAGCTCCTCTCATTGGTGTTTTTTTACTTGATTCTGATTGGACGGTGATTTCTGTACCAACCCCTCCCATCCAAACAGAAGCACCTCCCTCTATTTATCGACACTCCCTCTTTTCTTTAGGACAGCCTCCTCCTCTCTGACTCTCCACCTCTTTCAGGGAGCTCCGCCTCCTCCACATCCTGACACAAGGTGTGTTAGAGCGCCTCCTGGTGGGACACATGCTCCGAACACTGCTCACCATGTTTCAAAGACTTAACTGGCCTTAAAAATATGAAACAAAACAACTAAAATTGTTTCCTTTAAAATACACTTAGATCATCTTAAATTAAATATTACAAAAATAAATAAAATAAAATAAAAGTTAGGAAAATTTGGGAAATGATGACCACAAATGTCAACCCTCTGTGTTTTTTTATTTTTATGTCCTTTGGTGCCACCTTGTGCTTTGCAGGAAAACATGTTTAGAAGCAACTATTAAGTGCAGACGCTGTTTGAAACAAACTTTACATAATTACTGCCAAGTTTTTGTATTTGAAGTCAATGTGAAATGAAAGAATTGCACAATTACTAATGTTTACTGTTGTTTTTTGGACTTAGCAAATTACTGAGAAAATGATACATGTGTCAAACTCTAACTATTGTCTATATCACAGATTCAAAATCTAGAAATAAGTGCTTTTTACTGTGATAAATGTCTGTTTCCATACAATGACAAAATTTGTCCTCTACATTCAATCCAATTATCTAAGCTCACCAGTTCCCTCTTCTTCATCACATCGGCTTTGTAAACAAGAGAAATACTCTGGTTGTAGTCAGAGTATTCTCCCAGATCCTCTGAAAAGCTAGAATGTCATATTTTTAAAGACATAAAACAACTTGTTTAGGTACAGAATTTAATGCAGTGATCATAAACTGACAGCCTGCGGGCCAAAGGTGGTCTAAGGTTGATTTTTTTGGGTCCTGCAAAGTATGAATGAAAATTGTTGCAACACAGTTATCCATTGATTTGCTCACATCTGATTAAGAAGGAGACTTGAATTCTGGGAAACCTGTCAGGTAGGCATAATTTTTTCTCTTGATGCTAATGGCTCACTGTATTTGTTTAGTTATCTGCTGTGCATTTGGCAGCAGAAACTGAAACAGAAGCCAGCATATTTAGCAACAACAAGACTAATCAGAATTTGGCCCCGGCGCAGACACTTTTTCGCAAATTTTGCTGATGATCCCTGAAGGTGTGGAGGAAAGGATCTGCAGCTCAGCTAATGAGAGCCTGCACTTGCCGGAGGACTGGCCAAAACAAAATAAAACCGAGGCAGAAAGGAAATGCTTGTAGTCAACAGTTTTCACGATTTAACAGTAAATAACAAAAATGGTAAAGGGTGTAAAACACTCACTATACCATTATCTTTGATTAGGATCATTATGTTATTTATTATTAATTTTATTGGCTCTAAAGCTAAAAGTGCTAAAGCTCAGTCTGGACTGTTTACACTTTATCGACTATATATTAAAAAAACTGCCTTTTAGAAATACCCACAGCTACTGAGTGTTTTTCTGTGTAAAATGAGGAAGCCCGTGACTCTGTCAGTAATATCCATATAAACAACAGAGTGCTGAATATGGTAATGTGAATAAAACTGTGGTCAGCTGGCATCAGTCCAACAACACTTACATAATCAAGAAATGATCTTATGTTGGATCATATTTCTGTTTGTGCCACAGAAACATCAAATAGATCAAATAACAGTCATTTATTGGTTCCTATAACAAGTGCAAATAGTGTTTTATGTCCATTAAGCTGTAACAGTTCAACATGTTGATTTCCAACAAACATCAATATTTTAATTTTGACAGTGTTTTTTATAAGTTTTAATTGTGTTCATTTTTAGGTTGATGTTGCCAATAATTTGAGGACACCAAAAAACATGTTTTTGTACGATTTTCCTACTTTTCATGAGAAAGAATCTGAACAGGATTATTTATCGTCATGTCCTGATATTATCACAGCAGGAGGTGGGGTGGTTGGATTCTGCTCAACGCCCCAAAAATGCTTCATACTTTAGCATAATTTTGCTTTCTCAAACACTGAGCTCGTTATAAACAATTAGAGATTCCAAATTACACAGACCACTCGTTGTGTGTCCAGGATTATTTATTATAACATACATTATCATGTTGAGATCCAACAGAAAGTGGTTTTGATCACTGCCTAACCCATCACTAGTCACAAGGGTTTGATGAATGAGTCTCCTTGTGGAGAGCGGAGACACGTGAGGCCCTCCTGACAATGACCTGGCTGATGTTGAAGTGAGAGGGAAGAGAAAAACTCCACATAAATCAGCACGGCAGAGGAATACCAGCGGACTCCCCACAAATCATGTCAGGAATCTGAGGGTGTCCCAATCCTGGGGAGGAATTCTGGGACCGTGGCCAAATGTTAAAAACAAATAGTCAGCGAGACATGAGAGGAGCAGCGGTCCTGCTGTCATTGTTTTCATATTCTGTTTCTTGTTGTTAGTTTTTCATCACAATTCGTTCGCCAACAAGAAACATCTAATATAAGAAAACATCCATTATTTGGTAGCCTACATGGTTTGGCTTGTTATTTTCAGCAAAAGATTTACAACCAACTTTACTTAAAATAATTAAATATGTCAATTTTTTTATTATTCAAACATCCAACATTCAGGGTGATTTGCTGGAAGCGATGTGTTACATTGTTTACATTTGCTTTATAGGTTTTCTGCAAGAAAAATAATGGGTTTTTATTGGCTTAGAGGTGTGATCATTTCATTCATCAGCCATGTTGCTCTGATCTGTTACTGCAATAGACATAAAAAAGGCAACAAATTGAGTCCAGATTCTTGTTTTACTGTAGATTTTGTGTATCTGTGTGGAACAGGGAATGGCAACTGGTGGCCCGTGGGCCACATCTGGCCCACAGGTGACTTCTGTCTGGCCCACCTCTAGGAATAAAAGTCATTAGTGAGTTTGAAATATGTTAAATTACTGCACTGTATGTTGGTATAATAAACATACACAATCATTGTTTTTAAATGGTAGTTTTATTACATTTGGGTAAGTGTGCATCGCTATGTGGCCCTCTGTTAGTGTCAACAAAAAAACGTGGGCCCTTCCATCACTTAAGCTGCCCATCCCAACTGCTGAAACAGATGTCATCCTACACACAATAGCTTAAAGCCGTACCTGCTTCGTCTGAACAGTTCTGGTTTTGTACATAAGCTAAAACAACCATATAAATCACTATCTGCATAGGTGTTTGTCAAAAACAAATGAGGTTATTTATCGAAGGCTATGATCTATAATGTATGAGGAGGTACCAGTGGGGAGGGGGAGGCCCGAAAATGTGTAAGCGGGAAGATGAAAAGGCTGCAGGGGCAGCGAAAGATGAGCATTAAAAACATTAGGAAGAGAGAATTACAGTGGCAGAGAACAAGGTCTCGTAGGGAGTGCCTGGAGAGCTGGGTGCAGGAACAAAGGAGGAGGTTTATTGAAGCTCTCTGCAGATAGGACTCAGAATGAGGGGCCGACACACGATCGTAAATCCCAAATCCCATAGTCTGCGAGCCGGGGCCAAGGTCAGAGACGGAAAACACGAACAAAAGGTGGGAGGTAAACGACGATGCCGAGAAGTAAAAACTGGAACAAAAGCCATGTTTAAAGCCAAATTCATTCAAACCAGATGTGACTTTGATTCTTGTTCTTTCTTTACTGACTAAAAAACAACAACAACATCCTCTGCGATGAAGGTAGATATGGACGTGGGCAATATGGCAACAATTTCAGGTTGACGGCACATTTATCAAATTAAAATTCCCCACTGGTTGTCATCATCACGCTGTGACACAACAGGCATTCCTTACATTCACTCTGATGCTGATGCAAATTTAACTCCGAGGGTTATTAGTGTTTAAGACAACCACCACTGACGTCCCTGAGAAACAGAAATGTTCAGTGACGCCGTGCCCACTGTGTGTCACTGATGAAGTATTCAAATGTTTTTCTGAATGAATGAACTTTGATAGAGAAAAAAACAAAGAGGAGTAAATTTAGCTTTTTGACTTTGCTCATGTGATTCAAAACTGTTAGATTACAGATTTAAAAATCTGCTTTGTTTTCAAATCTCCTCCTCTTACCCCCTGTTCAACTTGTGGTATCAACCAACCCTGTGCCAATCTGCCGAATTTCAAGGGTTAGTAATAAATGTGGGCTGACTCACCACAGAAAACAGATAAATTCTCTGTTTCACTTTGGATCCCTTGTATTCTGCCCCGAGGGGGTGCTACATCCTGCTGCCATGGAACCAGCAGCAGCGTTTATACAGCCTGCTCCAGTAACCATTTGATCTGACATTGTCACTACTGTAATCATTCAGTCATTTATGTAGGAGTCCATTTATTTAATACACAGAGGTGTCAACTATACAAATACTTTGTTACTTTACTTAAGTTAAAAAAAAAAATATATATATATATATATATATAAACATACTTTAGTGGAGTAATTATTTTTCAGCCTACTTTTTACTTCTACTCCTTACATTTTAATTCAATTATCTGTACTTTCTACTCCTTACTTTTTAAAAAATGCAAAAAGTATTTAATTTCTATTTAACTTTGACTTGCTTTTATTTCATTTTTTCATTGTTCAGAAAAAATAAATAAATAGAAATCTATCCAGGAGCCCTTTCGGATTGAACTGACTCCATCACACCTGTATGACAAAAATCACATCACATCCAGCAGGACAGACTGTAACAGATGCATGAAGCCTAGAATGAAGATGATCGTGGCTGAAACAAGTAGTCTAGTCATTAGTTTCCAAATTTTCAAACATTACCATTTTAATTTAACATGGGGGGGGGGGGGGGTACGCTAGCCTACGCTTTTATCCTTAATGGCTTTTTTAAGTGTTCATTACTTTAACTTTTATACTAGTAGTTTTAAAACCAGTACTTTTAAACTTTTACTTGAGTAAAAAGCTTGAGTTGATACTTATACTTCCAAAATAGTATTTTTAAACACTAGTATCTATAATTCTACTTAAGTAATGAATGTGAATACTTTTGACACCTCTGTTAATATATTATATAAAACATTTCTGCAGCTGTGAGCTAAGGTTTTAATTATCTTTGAATCAAAATGTGATCTTGCATTGATCCTATTTAATATTATCAATACAGGAAGTAAAGTTTGTGAATGTTATTTCCTATATAATGGTGTTTTTTTTTTTTTTTACAAAAGCGTTTAGTTTTTCAGATAAAATAAAAAAGTATGTAGTTCATTCAGCAGCCCAATTAGTCCACAGATACCTTTTCAAACACGTTCTCCTGAGCCAGATAATTAGTCAGGAATGTTTGAATAAAGCGCGTATCATCTTCTGCACGTCTCTGCTGTGACGCAGGTTTCCTGGAGTTTTAAATAACAGTAAGGAGTAAGGTCAGTGTTCAAACCCTGACCAGTGGGGGTGGGGGAAGAGTTCAACATGTTGAGCACGGTGGTAATGCTGGCGCTGCTGATGCTGGGGGGTCTCAGAGGGGCAGCAGCGTCTGACTTTCACGTCTTTGGTAAATCCATCCACGATGATGAAACGTTGCAGAGCAGCAGCAGCGACAGGATCTCGCTGAGGAAACAGCCTCGTCAGCAGGTGAGGAATGATCAGCAGACAGTTTGATTCTGTTGTTTAAGTGGATCAGAACAAATGTAATATTTTAAACAGAGTTTATCAATCACTCATCTTTTTTTAATAGATTTTTAACAAAGAATTTCAAAGAAAATTTTAATTTATTTGATTTTTTTTGTATTTCAGCTACAGAAACCCCAGTTTCTTAAAAAAATGTCTAAAATTCTGTTACTTTGTGAAACAATTTTAAATATTCTGCTTTAAAAGGGCCAATAATATTAAAAAAAGACATTTGATCCAACCAACTCCTCTGATCTCTGTCTCCTCTGTCCAGATGACAAGTGGGATCCGCAGAAGTCTGGACCTGGAGAGCTTCAAACTCCACGTGACCCCGGCCACCAGCAAGATCAGCCTGCCCACCATCATCAAGCTGTACCCCCCCACCGCCAAGCCCCTCCACATGCACGCCAACATGCCCCTGCGCTTCGGCAGGGACAGCAGCGACGACCGGGCCCCGAACTCCAGCCCCAACATGCCCCAGAGGTTCGGCAGGTCCTGGGAGCTGCTCCAGATGTGTGGCGAGTGCCGTGACGTCCGAGAAGCCCCGAGCCCCGTGCTGCCGCAGAGGTTTGGAAGAAATGTCCCCTACTGGAGCCTGCTCAGGACCCTGGCCAGCGAGCACTTATTAAACACCGGTTTGAGCTGGTAGGCATGTTTTATCTTTAATCCTCCACTGTTTTACTCAGCTGAGGTCTTTGAGTGAGCATCCTGAACGAATGTTGGGTGTTTTCATCCTGCAGGGTGGAGGATTTGGGCTTTAAAAGAAGTTCGGAAGAAGATGAGATGGAAGAGAAAACCTTTAAAAAATGAATGATTCTTTAGGCCGACTGTGAGGTCTGCTTCAATATGTAAATAACAAATATGCTGTGATTTTTATAACTGTAAACAGAATGTTTCAGGTTAAATATTAAAGCAAATACTAGATTTGGAGTATTTATGTAATCAGTGTGAATAAAGTTATTTGTTATCTTGATTATAAACCAAGGATGTTTTCAAAAGAAAAGTCAGAATAAAGTTTACCTCATCACCTGAATGGCCTTTGTCAAACCCAGACTTTCTGTCCAGCTTCACTGAATCATCCATCCACCCATCTTTTACTGCTTCTTTCTTCCGAGTCACAGAGGTCACTATCTCCAGCAATCAATGCCCAAATTCATCATGGAGAGACAAACAAGACAACCATTTGCATTCTCACTCACACCTAGATCATTTAAAGTTACCTATTAGTTAAACAGTCATTTTTTTGGTCTGTGGGAGAAAACTAGAGTAGGAGAAAACCCACACGTGCATGGAGTGAACACAGAAACTCTACCCAGCATGGCCTGAATGACTACAGCCTGCACTTAACCAGTGACAGAATATGGGACAATTATTTGATAATATTTTCTAACTTGTTATTGTGTTTTTGGTAATAAAACTGAATCTTTTCTAAAATAAAATAAAAAGAAAACATTTGTTTTTTATATACTGATTTCAACAAACATAATGTTAATCTGTTTTTTCTATATGCATTACATATGTATATGAAAACCTGATGTGAAGGGCTTAAAATAATTTCAAGTTCAACATTAACTATACAAAACAAAATTCTTTATAATAAATGACCACTAGAGGGAGACAAAATGTCATAAAACTCGAGACTTTTTTCTATCCAAATGTGGTAAAGCATTATCATTTTCTCACGAAAGAGGCAGAGTGTTTGACTTTAAGATTAAACAATTTTATCAAAAAAACTTTATGTGAGGAGTCATGGGTACTGAGCACTGACCTGATAAATCACAGCTTTTTTTCTAGACTGGTTATTCTTGATGATTTCCACATGGTAAAAACATATAGAAAAGATAAATACAGATAAATGTTTTTTTTTTTTAATTAAGTGACACATATATTTGACCCTGCTCTGTAAATTACTAAAAAATGATTTAAACACCATTCATTTAAAATGCACGTCGTTTAATAAAATTAACCAATAAAACATGTTTGTTTTTTCTGGACAAATTATTTATGAATATCTCCTTAATGTTTGATTAAAGGTAGACTGAGAGCAATCATATTTAAAATTATTGTTAATTGTAATTTAAATTTCAAATTGGTCAGCAAAAGCATAAATTATTTGTTTTTTTGTTGATTCTTTCCTGCAATCAAATCAAAACTGCCTTACCTAATTTGATGGAAAGAATTTGTTTATCTGGAGGTGAAAGGAGCTCCACAAGTGATGGATAAATCAGGACAGAACAAGGTTTTAATAATACAAATAATATTGCCATCACAGGAGAAAATAAGAACTGAAATTAGTTTTTGCTTAAATTCACAAACTAACAGAAGGATTTGGTGTTGCACTATAGAAAAAAAACATTTTTAATATAGTAAGTAGACTATAGTGATGGCAAAGTGAGATGGAAAAGCTGAGCAAAGACTGAACAGAACCGAGCTTTAAAAAAACAAATCAACTTCAAAAAGACACAAACAGAACAACCTGTGCTTTCCTCTCTGTTCACAGCTTTAAACTGAAAGCCTTTGTGATGAACTGTTCCTTGTTTTTTTTTTGTTTTTGTTTTTACTGTTTCAGTGTTTTGTGCAGCAAGAGGTTAACACTGATGTTACAGAAGAAGTTCAATGACAGTTAGAGGTGAGTCAGATGGTGGACAGAACCAATCGGCGGTAGCTCCGCCTCAGTCACCACAGCAACCAAGATAATTTGACTTCCTGCTTCCATGTCTGCTTTTATCTCTGTGAAGTTTCACTTTAATAAAACAAAAACAAAAAAAAAAGACTCAGTTTTTAATTTGTTTAGCTTGTATTTGCAAAACCCTTAAACTAATGTTACAAGTTACCTCAGCTTTAATAACACACCTCACCTGTTTTTTGTTTGTTTTCTTGAAGTGGGTTGGACTTAAAAATGACAGCTTACTCATCGTGACAAAACAGCTCCCCTCTCTGAAATATTATCTAATCTGGGTTTCAAAGCCGGCTCGACCAGAAGCAACAAGACAGAGACGACAGCAGGCTTTTAGAGACGAAGGTAGCATCTGGCTGGAGGTGTTTCAACCACAGAATCTTGTCTGACGGTAAGATTTACTTCAAAAAGTTATTGCTTTATGCATCACAACAGCATTCTTTTTTATAAAACCTCACAAGATAACATCTTTGATATCCTGGAAGTTGAAGATTAACCACCTGTCATCTCTCCTGCTGTTTATCACTTCCTCCCCTCCCAGCTGCTCACCATGGGGGATCTAAATAAAGGGAAGAAGGTGTTTGTCCAGAAGTGTGCCCAGTGTCACACTGTGGAAAAGGGGGGCCGCCACATGCAGGGGCCAAACCTGGGCGGGATGTTCGGCAGGAAGACAGGCCAGGCGTCGGGTTTCTCCTACACAGAGGCAAACATCAACAAAGGTAGCAGGAAAACTGAAATATTACAAATAACAAATAAATCAAAACTAACAGATGCTTGTGTAAATCTGATCAAATGAGAATGAAGTCAAGAAGTTTAATGGTGTGTAAACCTAATAAAAGGGATTTAATACAAAGTATGACTCATTTTAATAAAATCAGTTTTTATTATAGGCAATACTGAGCAATAAAACCAACTTTATAGCTTTTGTTTGGTTGAGCTTTTCTACTTGATTTGCGGTTTATTTGTAGCAAATATGAGGAAAAACGATTCTGCTGCAGCTTTTATAGAGCGAAGGAAGCTTGTTTGGTTCAAACGAATGCAAAAAATAAAAGCTTATCTTCTGTTTATTTCTCAGTTTGCCATCAAATGAGGCGTTTTTCTCACAAAGTCGACCGACTTTTGCTCATCTCTGAGCATCATGGGAACTTCAGTCAGTCTGTAACAGTCTACGGGGCATGGCCCTTGGGGGGGTGGGGATGGTGTTATAACAAGGGTGTGCACGTGACCGCTCCTATTTCCTTTTCCAGTCTTAAAATAAGTTAAGCTGAATAAATAAAGGATCCATCCTCTCATCCATGCATCTGGAATACAAGGCAAATGGCCTTTAACACTGTGATCACTCTCAGCTCTTCTAAAAGTAGATTTGTCGGGTTTCTGTTCTCAAAGTAGACTTTGTTTTTGAGGTTCTAAAACTGATTGCACATCTGTTTTTAATCAGTCTCTGTTGGAATAATGCGGAAAGACTTCAAACCAGTTTTTTAAGTGCAAAAAGCAAAGTCTGCAATTCTCTCTGCTATAAAAAGCTTTAAAGGGGAGGGGGAGGGTATGCTAAATTGACTTTCTTGAGCTTTATATCATGTTATAGTCATCTACTCATAAAAGCATACCCAGAGTGTTGCTTTGACTCACTCATTCATGTTTGAGAAATCCTTAAATCTCCTCATGTGGAGCTACAAAACACCACCTATTTGTACAAAGCTCCTCCCTGTAGCTCAGTCTGCAGCCGAGCTCCCCCCGCCCCACAGAGCACCCCTCCCCCAAAGCATTGTTTGATGAAGTGCTGAAATGGGAGTGTTGGAAATGGTAGGAGGTTCCTAAATTTCAATTTCAAGGCTTTATCTTTGATTAAACAGCATTTTTAGAACAACCGAAGGTAACATAGTTACTTGATTGTGGTTTAGAATTGAAGCATGTGCCTGAAAAATACCTTTTAAAAAGTGCCTGTTCTCTAATCTGACCGGTGCCTCTGGTAACTTTTCCTCAAGCTTATGAAAATAAGTGTTTGTGCTGCAGTGTTGAAAAGTAACTTGTTTTCTGTACCAAAACAATAAGAGCTGCAGGTCTGAACAAGCCATGGGAGTTACAGTTTTCCTTGCTGACACAAGGCAATAAAATTTTTAAACAGTCGACTCGTAGGGGAAAATGTGGCTAATGCAGTTTTTTTGGAAGAATGCACTCAGTTGTCATTTTGCTCTTTTGTGTGTAGGTATCATTTGGAATGAAGAAACTCTGGACGTCTATCTTGAAAATCCAAAGAAGTACATCCCGGGCACCAAAATGCTGTTCAATGGAATCAAGAAGAAAAGCGAACGAGCAGATCTCATTGCTTATTTAAAGGAAGCGACTTCCTGAAACACTGATGATCCTACAACAGCATAAGAAGGTGCTTTAATGACCAAAACAGCTCATATTTTGCCTTTTATCTTTCTAGATTTATATGAATAAATGTTTTTAAAATCTGCTTAGTCATGATGATGTTTTTGTGTAGATTGCCATTTTTAATTATCATGAGTCACCCTTCCTACAGTTTGTAGATTTTCTAGACGATTAAACTTGTTTTCTTCTAAGACAGTTTGTACCTTGTTGATGCTTTGATTTGTGATAAAGTGGATAAATTGTGTTAGATTTATATTTATTCATCAGAAACCATCGAGTCTGACTGTTTTACTCAAACAATCTTGTAATTCAAAAGGGAAAATGTCTTGTTTATTTAGTTTTTTTATGACTTAAGGATAAGATACAGCTGCAAAAGTGTTAACCCCTCCTGTGAATCTTACTACTTTTTTTGCCTTATATGACATTTAATCAGGTTTTTATTTGATCACAAGTAATAATTCTACTGAAATTCCTAATAATAATGAAGTAAATTTGGAAAGTAAAGATCTTAAATAACAATAATAACCTGAAAAGGGATGAGTGCATCTGTGTTTAAGGAAGGTTTGAATAATATTATTTGGGTGGCATATGAAATAATTTCAAAGTATAGGCCATAAAATATTCTTTACTGTTCAGTGTTTAATATCTCACTATACTTTCTTCAAAACACATTTTGTTTTATTTTTTTCCTAAATCAATTTGATGAAAAATTAAAATGATTTTAAGTGCATTTTTGTCTACACTGTATTACTTTTTACTGCTCATTTTCATTTAAATCCACTCGGACTTGATATATGTCTTTCTTTTAGACCTTAAATAACAAAACGGATGCATCCGCCACAATCATAATATTTAAAAAAAAAATAAAACGTGTGCATGAACAATTAAAAAAAAGGAAAGAAAAAAAAAAAGCTGCAGTTGTTGAAGCGCAATCTGATATGACCGGAGTAATCCACCAGAGGGCGCCATTGTTCCGTTAAAGAGCCCGTCTGCGCGGGCACAAACCGTGCCAGACCAGTACGTTAGAAATGTCAGCCTGATCCAGCCGTCCAGCTGTCCTGAAGCCGGTTCCACATCAACAGTTAATGCTGATCCAGTGGACCTGCAGGGACTTAGTTCTCCTAGTGGGCTCTGCAGGACGTTCACCCGCAGAGGAGGAAGGATTTTAAAAAAAGGCTCCTTCATCCACAAATGTGTCGTTATTGACCGGCGAAGGGGTAAGAAGCTGGTCTATAAGTGGATCCAATTTATTATCCTTTCAGGCTGCACGCCTCGGTCCTTCGTTGGGAGCTCCCCTTAAATTCAAGCGGAAGGTAAGACAGACCCTCGTGTTACTCTCTAATCAGCAGGGCATTGTGTCTTTGAGATAGAAACATCTCAGCATCTCCTCTGCACATCCCAGTTCTTTTATGATTGACGTGTTTTGCCCATGAGCTGCAATCTGACCTCACTGTGAAGTGCGTGGGTGAATCACTATTGTTGACTTGGGTCGGTGGTGGAGTGGTCTAATTCTGGCTTTGGGTGGCTGGAATTACAGCTGTGGCTGCATCTGCTGCTGCAGTGGAGCTTCAACAAGTTGCTCCTGCTCACACACACACACACACACACACACACACACACACACACACACACACACACACACACACACACACACACACA
>JAUBOC010000149.1:11746905-11758918 GCA_032275365.1 Anablepsoides cearensis | reverse complement strand
TGTGTGTGTGTGTGTGTGTGTGTGTGTGTGTGTGTGTGTGTGTGTGTGTGTGTGTGTCTGTGTCTGTGTGTGTGTGTTGTGTTTTCAGGACGTAACCAAAGAGGCATGATGGACCTGCTGAGGATCGCCGTGTCGTTTCACATTCTTCTCTGTCCTGCATGGAGCCGGCACTCTAACTTAGGCAGCATCTTCCCAGTCCGGGCGGGTAAATATGTTGCAGAAGGGCCAAAGCGGTTTTGACCCTGAAGGTTATCCACCCCTCCTTGTTTTTTGTTTTTCTCCCCCCTCAGTTTTTGGGTTTCTGGACGTGCCAAAGACGTTCGACCCCTGTTGTCTCATGTCACCTCCGCCGCCGCCGCTCTTCCCTCCTCCGCCTCAGCTTTGGAAACGAGCGAGCCCCGTGAGTCGCCGTCCCCGTCCGTTTATTTGTTCTAACTTGACTGAGACCCAGACGTGTTTTGTTTGCACACAGGACAGCACCGGCTTCTTGGAACCAACCATTTTTCAAGGCAAAATGGAGGAAAAAACAAAAACCGTGACTCAGGAGTGTTCATCTGGACCTCCAGGACCTCCTGGACCGATGGGCCCAGAGGTCATTTTCCCTTCTATCAACTTTTCAGTCTGATTAAATAATGATGGATTGTGATAAAGATAAACAATCCGTTTAGTATTGAGCTCTCTCTAAAAATGTTTGTTGTTCAATATGCATCAGCTGGACATAAATGTGTCATTTTTCCAGGGTCAAAGTGGATTACCTGGTCTAAAAGGGCCAAAAGGAGAAAAGGTGTGTGCTTGTGTGAATTATCATGTTTACTGTTAAAGGATTTGTCTAACTCTAACGACACGTCTTCTTGCTCCATTTGTACCCCTCCAGGGAGAAATTGGACGCCCCGGGTCAAAGGTGACCTCCCCAGTCCTGCATGCCTTTCACTCCTCTTCACCCTTCATTCGTTCTCAGTCTCTGTGATCTGATTTTATCCACTGATGTGCTCAGAATATCCCCCACAGCTGCTGCGTTAGCCTCAGTGGTCTCTGTAAACCAAAATCCCTAAAAGTCCAAACGTCTTCACCTCTCCATCCGTCCCCTCCTCTTCTTCTCTCCTCGTTTTCCTGCACTCTCCAGCTCTCTTTGGCACCGCCTCATTATCCTCCAGCACTGAACCCGAGTCCTGCTGATCCAGCCTTCTCCACCGGCGCTGCTCTTGTACACTTTAATCTCCCTAAGTGCTTCTGCTTGTCGCGATAAATCACTCCTCACACACACAGCGGGTCCGCTGCGCCGTCCACAGGCTGTGGGTTTAATCACGTCCCGTTAGCACGGCGGCAGCTCCGTGAAACTGCTTCGGGTGTAAACGAGATGTGAGGCCGCTCCTTGGTTGTAGTGCTGGCAGGGATCTGACAAGCATGGTTAAAGCTTTATCTGTGTTCAGTGTTAGAGGCTGAAAATCAGACCTCTTGTGTGATTTAATAAGAGAAATAAATGTGTTGATAGTTTTACATAAAAACTGATGTTTGCTAATGGTTCTGTTTCCGCAGGGTCGCCCTGGTGCTCCCGGCCTTCCTGGAAAACCAGGATTTCCGGGACTGCCTGGTCCAGAAGGACCTCAGGTTGTTATCACTTCAATTTGAGTATACTTAAAAAGAGAACTTTTTAGTGGAACGATGAGACAACATGCAACTGCAATGATTTTTAAATACAAATACTGGGAGCACAATTTTAATTTAGTGTATTTTTTATCTTGAAATATATAAGGGTTGCTTTTTTTATCCACAATTTCTAAGCAATTTCTAAATGATTTCAGATTCCAAGAGCTCCCTTTTAGAGGTGTGTTATTTGAAGTTATTTGGCTCTGTTACCACACTTGCTTTGGGCCATTTAGCTAAATACTGTATTAGGGAGGTGGATCCTGTGTGACTATCATAATAAATTTAAACTTTTGTATCCAATTTTAAATGTATTGAAGTTTTATGTTATAGTTAAGATGATAAACAAAGTTGTTTTAATTACCATATACTGTGTATGCCATATGACAGAGATATTGCTTGTTTCTACAAGGGGGAGAAGGGGGACCCGGGACTCATGGGTTTACCGGGTATGCGGGGTCCACCAGGACCAAAGGTCAGTGGCATCTTTCCAACATGAGCCTATTCACTGAGAATACATGCTAATGCTCCTCATCTGCTCTTTCAGGGTTTACCTGGTTATCAAGGCGACAAGGTAAGCATACAGTAGAGTTGTGGTTTCACAGTAAAATGTCTCCCTGCTAATAAGCATTTATGTAAACAGTCCAACTTTTAGGTTTTTTTTATAGAGTAGTCGATATTTCAGTAATTATTTTTGTCTTTTTAAAAATAAGGGGGAAAGGGGTGAAACTGGCCCAGCAGGACCAAGAGGAGAAAAGGTTTGTTTTCATTACAAGTTCTAAAGTAATTAGAAAAGTGATGCATAACTATGGAAAAGAGCAACTCAACTCTTTTTTTTCTGTATCAGAAGGTCATTTTTCTCACACCGAACTCTAATGGCCTTTTCTTTTTAAGGGTTCCATTGGTTTGCCTGGGATGCTTGGGCAAAAGGTATGAAACAAGCAACATAAAATCACAGTATGATAAAATCCAATTATTTCTTAACCTTGGTGTTTCTTTCTCAAGGGCGAGCTGGGCCCGAAGGGAGAGCCGGGTGTTCCAGGGAAGAGAGGACCGACTGGGAGACCAGGAAAGCGAGGCAAACAGGTGAAAAGAAGTGTTCAAGAAAATAACACCTGAAAAGCTGAAATCTCTTTAAAATTTACTGTTTAAATATTTAAATAATTGCAGACGGTTTAACCTTTTTGAGACGTTCCAAAAAATGTTTTACATACAACACAAAGTACACTAAAACATTCAAAAATACATAAAACACATACTGTCTTATTGGTTTATTCAGGGTACAATGGGCCACACAGGAGCCACAGGACTCATGGGCCCACCAGGACCTCCTGGTCCCCATGGTCACCCCGGCCCACCTGGCCCACCCGCCTCAGGTGATGTGACTCACATATAAAAATCCTCTTGTATATCTTATGTTATAACTTTTCTGCTTCCTGCAGGTCTGTTTCTAGTCGGGGAGAAGGGAGAGCAGGGTCCGCAGGGTCCACCGGGTCGCTGCGACTGTAACACTCTTGTTGGAGCAAATAACGCCCCCTTTGGACATTATTACACCCAACGGCGTGGCAGCAATAAACTGACTGCAGTAAGATTCACCCAGAAAATTACTGACTTTACATCATTAAGCAGCTATGCTCTCAGCCGTGTGCTTTTTGTTTCAGATATTTGTGGTGAGCAGTGAAGAGGAGATGGGACGCATAACTCTAGACAATGCGATCGCACTTAGGAGGGATCAGAGGATGCTTTACTTTAAAGATAAAGACGGCTGGAGCCCCTTACAGGTACAGAAACGAGCGAAGATGCTAAAGTTTGTCTTTTTTTTTTCATCTTGATAAATCATTTAGCTTCACAATTCTTCCAGCCCTTTCAGCCCTTCCAGTCCACGGAGAAAGTCCCGGACCGGGTGGGTGTATGTGGGGATGGGAAGGTGCAGGCCCAGCACGGGGAGGAGTGTGACGATGGAAACCAGATTGTCACCGACGCCTGTCTCAGTGAGTTCCCTGCCTCTAATTCTTACTTACACACATGCAGAGGGGTTTGACAATGTGGCTTTTTATTTTATTTTAGCTTAATTCACAGGACCAGCCTTTGTTTGCAAAGATTTTGGCTGTTTTTGTTGGACGCCAGCATGAGATACCCTGCAGAGCTTAACCACAACACACCGCAGATTCTGTCCCCGTGTGGCGCAGGATAAAAGCAGCCTCGCACCACGAAACCTTTCTTTGATCTTTTATTAATCCCCCACACACCCCACATCCCCCGCTTTCTCTTTTCCTGCCAACCTCTCGCTGCTCTCTGCTTCTTTTCAATTAAATTAGCGAGAAAAATGCTGCACTGGCATCACTGACAGCCGAGTGCGGTGCCAAACAAATTCGTAATGTCCTTCTCTTCCTGATTTGCTTTTTTTTTTCCTGCTCGTGCACTCTTCTCATCCTTCTCTCTTTGTTGCTGCAGACTGTAAATGGGCCTACTGTGGAGATGGCTACCGACATGAAGGGATGGAGGAGTGCGACGGAAAAGACTTTGGTTATCAGACCTGTAAATCCTATCTTCCTGGGTAGGTTTCAAAGCCACAAGCACGTGTCGGGCTCATCACTACTACTAAACTCTTTTAAGAAGTCACTCAGCGTGACAGCTTATCTGTTAGCATTAATCATCTGTGAATTTTAAACATCAGTTGAAAAAACATGTGCATTAGAAAAAGTCGGACTGTGGATCTAGGGAAAGGGGCAAAAGAGGAACTACTGTATGAGAAAGTCCAGTGTGGTAGAGACGCAGAAGTGTTCAGGGGTATGAAGCTGGAGATGACACCTTGATTTGTACAGGATTCAGGTGGAAGAGAGACTGGAGAGGTGGAGGTCGACTCTGGAGTGAAAAGGCATAAAGATCACTAGAAAAAGACAGGATACATCTACGGGAAACAGGTGCAACATCTAAACTGCAAGGTGTAAATAGTTTATTTTTTACAACGTACAGAACCCTATATTAAAGTAGTGATAATTTAACAACATCAAAAACAAAAATGCCTCAAGATTCTGATGTTTCTTTAAATACCAAACGTGTCTATGTTTAACTAAAATAACCGAACTTTGGCCACATCTGGCCCGCAGGCCGCTAGTTGAATAGCCCTGGTGTAAAGGATGAGTTTAAGTATTTTGGTGTTAACCATCCAAAAGCAAACAGTACACAAGAGAGATGATGAAGAAAGTACAGATAGGCAAAAGACTAATGTATTATTATTATTATTATTATTATTATTATTATTATTATTATTATTATTATTATTATTATTATTATTATTATTATCACCAGCTAAAAGTAGGGTTGGGCAAAATTTGTCAGTTAGCAATTGCTATAAACAGTCCCATGTGATGCTGTATGTTTGTGTGCAGCACACTTTTATCATCATGTGAGCCCAAAGGTGGAAGGCAGTGTGGAGTAGCTAAAGCTAACCCTAATTTATGTACAAGGAAAGCCAGGAAATGCAGACTAAGGCCACATCAGCTAATTTTGAGTGCAGTTTTCCTCAATTAATTGTTATATTTATCATTTTTGGCTAAATACCACAGTTAATCGTGATAAATTTAGCTAGCCCACCCCTAGCTGAAAGGCTATAATGTCTCTGAAGCCATTTAAGGATGAATGCTTTGGACTTTTTTTCCCTAAACTTCACAGCTACAGCAAATATAAACCAGCTGAAGTCTGTAAACCATGTTTCTCTCTCTCCTGCAGAACCTTCGGGCAGCTCAGGTGCACAGACTCCTGCCTCATCGATTCCACCGGCTGCAAATACTTCACCTGAGTTCCACCGGTTTCAAAGCCAGCCGCCGTGGATATTTTTTGCCTCTGTTTTCTGATTGTGGAGCTCATGCTTCAGATTTCACAACTGAAGTCCCACTTCTTTTGCAACAAGTGGATTGGCAGAGAGAGTTCTGAAGGGATGCTATTGTGCCTGCTCTGAGCGAAGTCATGAAAAGTCAGTTTAAAAAAATAAATAAAAATCAGCCGTTCCCCTGAAGGTTTAATCTGCTTCGGAGAACAGCTCTGTCGCTCCATCGGCTGCTGCACTGTTACAAACACTGGAGGTGCTGTGGGGGTATTTTTAAGAATGTATTGATTGTATTATAGAAACCCTTACAATGTGTATGACTTGCTGACTGTTAATGCAGAAATAAGCTATGTTCTCTTTAATAGAGGGGTGAAAAAAGACTTACAGGTGCCATAAACCACAGTGGAATGCAGATCAGGGTTGTGTGAATATGTTATTACCTGTGCAATGTGTTGCAAAACATATATTTATGAGTTGTGATCATGCATGTAAATCAGTGCACAATGGACTGCTTTAACTGTTAAACAGCTTTGAAAGTTCAAGGTGAAAAATGAAAATATGAAAGAAACAAAACAAACCTGTGATCCTTCAAGCGGCATGAAAAGTTACATGTGAATGATTTCAGAAAGATGAGTTGATGAGTTTCTGCATGACTAGATGTAATAAAGTGCAGTATGACAACAAAGAGGAGGGTTTCTTATTATGAAGTAGGAGTGGTTGTGGGCGGGGCTTGTGCGGGGAAGCAGCCAATCAGATCAGTCTTACAGCCAGGAAGCGTCTCTGCCACGTAGAAAAACGAGCAGCTGCTTGTTTTCTGCTTCCCCCCCAACACACACACACACACACACCTGAAGGTGAAGGTGTCAGCATGCTGGTGGTCGTGCTGAGCTGGCTCTGCTCCTCCGCTCTGGCCTCTGTCAGCGGCGGGAAGCTGCCCGAGGCCGAGCTGAAGACGGAAGTCCTGCACAGACCGTTCATCTGCCGCAGAAAGTCCAAGTATGGAGACATGCTGCTGGTGCATCACGACGGATTCTTTGAGAACGGGACCATGTTTTACTCCAGGTATTGGTTAAAGACTAACTAAGACACAATACTAGTTAATGCTTTGATGCAAGTCGCCTAATGTAAGAATGGCTCGTTTTGTGCACAATTTTTAGATCGGATTCTCAGAAATGTGACCCAACCAGTGTGATCAAAGTTATAAGAGAGGTTATATGTTTTGATAAGGAATAATGAGATGATTGGTTTAAAGTGGAAGTGGAGTCACAGGGATCATTTAGAATATAATAAAGTTTGCAAACAACAAATAAGAGGAAAATAAGTCAAACTAGCATTAAAATATTACAACTGTGTCCAAACTGAGATTTTTTTATTATTAATTGCAATTATGTTCCTAATTAAAGCAGCACATCTTCATCTGTTTCCTCTCTGTGAAGGTGTGTGGATCATCCATCTCACAGTATCCCAGCATCCTCCTCTGTTACACCAACCCTCTGCATGTCCACCTTCACTACATCCTTAAACCTCTCCGTCTTCGTTTTTCCTCCTCCCTGCACAAACCCATCTCAACCTGAGCTCTCATCCTGTCCATTTTGGTCATTTTTTGTCTTTCAAATGTTCAGATGCATTGGTGGGAGCCACTGTTAAATTAAATATACTTGTTGTTGTTTTTTTTTTTAGTCCTTGCTAGTGTAAAAACTCGACCTCTTCCGGCTTTGTGTTTGACCCACAGTCGAAGCCACGGTGACAAGCAGCCCATGTGGTTCACGCTGGGCATCAGAGAAGCCATCAAAGGCTGGGACCTGGGCCTGCAGGACATGTGTGCAGGAGAGAAGAGGAAACTGGTGATTCCTCCAGCTCTGGCCTACGGAAAAGAAGGGAAAGGTGAAACCATGTGTATTTTTCTCCACTACACGCTGCTCCGAAATTACTATACATTGCTGGTACTTCTGTGATACTAGCATGATGGTATTATGCATGTTGTGAATTGAATCTTGCTTTAAATGTTGTCTTAGGACTCCTTCACTGAATCCCGGCTTCATTCAGTGACTTTAGCCCAGTTTGTGTCAGCATGGAGCATGCAAACAGTTCTGTGCGTTATCTCTGGTAAGCACAAACTGCACTAACAACAAAAAAAAGATGCTATTAACATTATTTTTTCTATTCCTCCCAGAAACCTTTCTTTTTAAATTTCAGCTTCTTGTCATGTTGTCTGTGGTCAGGTAAGATCCCACCTGAGAGCACGCTGACCTTCATCGTTGAGGTTATGGAAGTCAGAAACGGTCCGAGGTCACATGAGTCCTTCCAGGAGATGGACCTTAACGATGACTGGAGGCTCTCCAAAGATGAGGTGAAGATTAGAATGACTTGTTCAGTCTACATTCCTTCTAGCTAACCTCAACTCGTTAACCTCTAAAGCCTCCGTCTCTCTGGGCTGTGATTGTTGGTGACAAATTACCACTGACGTTGATGTGGGAGTTTATAAAATGCCTCGAAACAGTCACAGAAAAATATAATTTCCTTGGGTTAGTCGCAGAACCGAGCTCTTGTGTGGCTGAATTTTTAATTTTTTTAAAGAAATTAAATGTAATTTTCTTTCTACTTATTATTTGTATTTTATCTTATTTTCTTAATTCAATATAAAAATAAATTAAAAATCAAAGATAATACTTGTTCTGTTGCATGCTGCAGGGTTTCACCTCCCATTAATCATTAATGGGGAAGTGTTTTTATCTTACAGGTGAAAGCGTACCTGAGGAAAGAGTTCGAGCGTCACGGCTACCCTCCCAACGACACGCTACACGAGAACATGATGGAGGACATATTTGCCAAGGAGGACAAAAACAAAGATGGCTTCCTTTCCTCGAGAGAGTTCACCTACAAACATGATGAGCTGTGATGTGGCTGGCGTTTATTGTAAAGTCTCTCATGTTAGATAAAACGTTCTGTTTAAGTGACATGTGGCAGAGCAGTCTGTGAAACTTAGAGCTGAAATTCATTTTACATTAAAGAAAAACAACATTTTAGAAATATTGCCTCTATTTTCTATGGATTCTATGTTCAGGAAATCCTGAACAAGCCTTTAGTCCAACACATTGAGGGATTGAGTGATTTGTGAAAAATGGCTGGAGGTTAAAAGTAAATGATTTTTATCAATAAATTACTTGACTTTTAAACTAAAATGATCTGTGTTTTATTTGATGACACATTAAAATAGTTTTTACACTGAACCAGCAGATGGTGCTGCCCTCTCAGCTGTTAGAACCAGCTGATAAGAGCATGTTTAATTTACCATTTGGTAACAAAATCCAACACAACAAATACATTCCAGTCATCTCCTACCCGTCTCACATTTTCTTAGAAAAAAAACACATTAACAAAGAGTAGCACCAATACAAGTAATGTGGATAAGTTTAGTAACAATAAATTCACATGAAAACTACATTTTTGATCCAGAAAAACTGAATTTAGCATCCCGGTCTCCAACTAATGTGTATAGTGTCTAATTTTTAAAGTTTATTAGACTCTTTATAAGCCTTTTCTACTTAAAAACAGTGTCAGTTTATGTATGCTGGTAAAAGGAGTCACAATGATAATTTAAAACTGTCCATCTCAAAAGCTTCAAAATGATGCATTTTGTTAATATTTGGTCATTTGCACCGAGCCTAGCAATAAGCTAATTTTGTTAGAGTATGCCTGTTTGAAAACTTGAAAAAAAATTTTCCTTCATTTTAATCTGGAGTGATTTTTTTTATTTAAATATTTCTGCCTTATATTTAACAAGGAGAAACTCCAAGCGTGACATAAGATGCTTAACGTTATACAAAGGGATTTCCTGGCATCACATTAGTCGGCAGAAAAAAATGGTCCATTTCGAAGGAAAGTAAAAGGATTCAAAATTAAAAGAAAGTTTTTTTTTTTTAGGTCACATATTAAAAACTTGTTCTACTTTATATTGTTTGTTCAAAAGCAGGATAAATACTCTTTAAAAGCAGGAGACTATGATGAAACACATAAATTGTGACAAAAGTCCTAAATTAACATTGTGGAAATCTGCAATGAAGCAAATTTGTGATAAAGTAAAAGAAAATAGCATTCCTTGTTGTCTTGTGTGTTACAGTCTTGTGTATGTTAGAGCTCAGAGCATACGTTGGGGATGACGCTCAGCTACTACCACACTACATTTAGCTCTGCATCTGTAAACATGACATGTAAACATTAATGTTTAACTGCGACGAGCATTTTGAAGTGGGTTGAGTTGTAAAGTTGATCAGCTGTAGATGAAATGATAACTTTCTGAGAATTTCATTGAAGTCCGGTGGTTCAGAAGGTATTTTGCTAACAGACACAAGCAGTTACATGATTGTCTGACTTTGTCCTCTTTGGTGATAATAAACAATTAATGTCAGACGCTGGTGGAGCGTACTGACATAAGCACTGTATGCAGTGTACGAGTAGAAGAACAGCAAGCTCTCCTCCTCCTCCTCCTCACGCACTGAAAGCATTCCACACTAGGAAAGGTCAAAGGTCATATTGCCAGAATAAGGCCGGACCTTGTTTGACACTTGCATCTGCACAAACACTGAACAACACGAAGCCTCTGTGGCTGTTTTTTGTTACTTTCTTGAGCCGCCAGAAGACAGAGCTGAAACAAAACGTGCTCCTTTCAGCAAAGAGGGCGAGTCCGTGACTCATCTGAGGTGTGTTCTGATCGCGGGTGGTTTGGGATTCACTGTAAAACAAAAAGAAAAAGAAGCTATGAGGCTAAAGTTTGGGGGTAAACATGAAAAGCCCTGAGCGTTTTGTGGGACTACCTCTGTTTTCTTTGCTGGGGTAGATCCGAGGGAAAGGCTTGAAGTCGTCAGGTGGGGGGAAGTCCTCCACAGGGTGGAACTGGAACTTGGACTCAAAGTCATCAGCTGAAAATATTAAGTTTAAAGCTTTTATTTTAGGTTCACCTGAGTCAGACCTCAGTTTCAAAAACCAAGAAATAATGAAGGAAAACTGAACTTTTAATGATTCAGCACTCAAAATTGCTCAGATTTAAACATGGCTACTTTTGTTTTTGTTTTCTTTTTTAAACCCTATTTCATTTATTATTGTTATCCCATTTGATTGATTTTTGATAAAATTTGTACATATATATACTATTTTGGTATCCATTCTGCCACCTAGACCTGGATTCTTTGAAAAAATTCAAAATAAAAAGAAAAACTTGTCTCACGGTGGCTACAGTTTCCGCAGTTTTGCTAAATTTAACATTTTTCAATACATTCATCATTTGGCACAATTGATTTAGAAGTTAAACTGCCTTCTGTTGTCTTAAAGCCTTGAGAATGACATCATGCCACCTGAAGGTCTATTCGACTAAATTGCTCTGGGGTCCCCAATTAATAGCTGAGGGGCCGAACATCCATTATGTAAATAAACCAAGTATTACAAAGATCTGTTACCTTTGAAATGGTTTATTTTGCTGCATTTAATCATGAATAAAGCACCCAGAACCATGTAAAAGTGATAATTAAACAATATCAAAAACAAAAAAAAAAAACACATTCTGCCTCCTATTTGACAAAAATTTCTGACTTGCCAAATTTTCAAACCAATTTTATTGTCACTTTTATAGTTTTATCTTCAACTGCTTGTAGTTTTACCTGTCTTGAGTGTTCATAGAAATGGTTTTTACCAGCTTGTAGCCAAGACTCTGACGTTTGTGTAGATACCAAACGTGTATCTTTAACTAAAAGAACTTAGAGTAATTAAAGTAGAAAACCGGGGATTTGGGCTTAAGAGATGAATGACCCAATTGGCAGGCCGAACTTTGGTCACTTGCGGGTTAGATGTGGCCCGCGGGCCAGCAGTTAATTAGCCCTGCCTTATTGTGTTTTGTATTATCAAACTCCAGTCTTACCCAGACTGTGCAGGTGTCCGTTCCTGAGGCTGAAGGGGGGCAGAGGAGGAAGTGGCGGTGGGGGAGGAATGCGGGTGGAGAGTTCTGTGGTGGGGGAGCGTGCCGGAGGAGCTGGGGGAGGAGCCAGCCGGCCCACCCCTGTTAACGAGACGTCAGTAATTAGATGTGGTCAAACTTAGCGAGCCATTCACAGATTCTAACCACTGACCTGCACCTCTGGGCACCGCTGGCGGCCGTCGGGTGGGCACGTTGCAGGGGTACGAGGGCGGCAGCGTGCGCAGGGCGGGCGAGGGCGCCGGGGCCGCTTTGGGTGGCGGCGGGGGCAGTGTGGACGGGCAGCTCGGGGTAAAGGGTGGAGGTAAAGGCGGGGGAGGTGGTGGAGGAGGAGGCCCCAGGGGGCTGTCACGCAGAACCGGGCACCGCGAGGGTTCTGAACCGGCCGTGGCCGGAGGTGGAAAGTAGAAGCAGCCCGAGGAGCGGTCCCCGGGGGCGGACGACGGGGGCGGAGGAGGCGGGCCGGAGGGATGAGACGCAGGCGCGTGGTGCTGGAGGGGCAGCCACGTGGGCTTGGTGACCTGGGACAGAGGGGGAGGCGGGGGGCAGGAGGGGAGGGGAGGAGGCCTGCCGGA
>JAUBOC010000149.1:11726464-11744678 GCA_032275365.1 Anablepsoides cearensis | reverse complement strand
CACACACACACACACACACACACACACACACACACACACACACACACACACACACACACACACACACACACACGCGAGTCCTTATGGTTATTAGATTATCACTAAAATGTCTTCATTTGTTTGTTAAATTATGACATGTTGCACCAACCTGATGTTTTGCCTGCTGAGTCTCTATGGCCTACAGGTCTGAGGGTGGGGAACCCTGCTGCAAATAGTCCACTTAAAGAGGGTCCAATGGGCCCGCCTGATGAGCCCTGAGAAAAACTAACACTTCCAGATATTTCTCCAGTGTTACTCTTGGGCTCTGAAGGAAACAACAAAACACACATTATGTTATTAAATCAAATGCAAAAAGCAAAGCTCTGATCATAGATAGGTCACATTACATTAATTTGTAAAAGTCATATTTTAAGTAACATTCCTAAAGTACACAAGATGTCATAATTTACTAAGAGATTTCACAATATTTGTCTGTGTTGGCTTCAGTTAATCGGGACACTACTGCTTCAGAACAGAAAATGAAAGTATCCCAGAGCATGACGCTGCCACCACCATGCTTCACCAGGAGCTGTTCTCTTTGCACAATAAAAAGAGGGTTGCGTTTGCAGCCTGTTTTCTTTTTGACCAAACTGTTCAATTTTTGTTGAAAATTTTCAAGTTAGTTTAGACTTTTTTTAGACAAAAAGTTTAGACGTGGACAATTGTTTTAAGGTCTTTTGACGAAATGTAAAATTTTACTTTGATGTAACAGATAAAACGTTCGACAGGAGTTTCTCAAAATAAAATAAAAACACTTGAGATCACTGACAGTGGGGAAGCAATGAGGAACAAGGACATCAGGTAACTCACTGAGCGGGGAACAGTTTCTAAAGACAATAACATCAGTCTGAAACAATGAGCAGGCTGGTGAACGTGTTGGACTCACTGTCAACAACAGGAGCGCTGCGGTCGTTGACCTGTGTGACTTTACGGAGCCTGGCTCCTTTCTGGATGTCGGCCAACAAGGCATTCCTTCCTCCTCCTCCTCCTCCTCCTGATTGCAGCTTTGTGGTTTCCAAAGGATGCTGTCACAATGAAATGTAAACTTTTATACTAATTTAACTAATGCTGTTATAAAAACAAGTCATATTGTGGAAAATATAAAATGTTAAACTTTAACAATTTTATCATGTGTGGCCTATATTTTAAATTTGTGAACTCTGCTCTGAGCTGACAACCAGGAGCTCAAAGGTACATAAACTGTAATGAATGAAGAAAATCCAAACGTATGTCAACATTTGCATGAACAGTCTTCTGATTTAAAGACATTACAGAATGAAATACAATAAACTCCCAGAAAACCTTCACCTTTCCACTGACCTGAAGGACTTTCCTCATCATGTCAGGAAAGTGTTATTAGAAACCCAGCAGAGTCAGCATTGAAAAATATTAACATGATATTCTTATTGCTAGCTGTCGTTAAAAAAGGCACTTTACTCTATCTGTACATTTATTTCATTGTTTTTTTAGCAAAATATCTCACAAACCATTGAAGGTATCTTTTGACCAGGATGTTTTGAGATTTCAAATACTTTTAGGATTTATACGCACAAATGTGGACCTTTTTGTTAAATAAGTCACTTTCAAATTTAGATCAAGAGGTTAAATTATCAGAGATTATCAAATTGGATGAAAGATCAGATTAGAAATGAAGATTGTTTTATCAATTTGCTTCAGCTTGAAATATAACTGGGCCTGATGTTCTCAGAAGAGGAAGGGCACCTTACGTTGGTACATCTGGACTGGGGTAGGTCTCTCCTGGCAGATGGTAGTTCAGATCAACATGTAGGAGGGTGGCAGGACCCATGAGTCTACTGAGAACTGGTTGAGGTCAACGGCTCGTCCAGAAGGTCACAGAGGGCGTTCAGGCAGGTCTGAAGCTATCAGC
Source organism: Anablepsoides cearensis (assembly GCA_032275365.1). Taxonomy (NCBI): domain Eukaryota; kingdom Metazoa; phylum Chordata; class Actinopteri; order Cyprinodontiformes; family Rivulidae; genus Anablepsoides; species Anablepsoides cearensis. The sequence continues at coordinate 11,742,751 of JAUBOC010000149.1, read as the reverse complement.
TGACAGAACTCAGCGACGCACATCTGAGCTCATCTCTCAGACTGAAGGTAATCTTCAACTTTTACTTCACTTTACAGCTTTATAAGCGCAAACCCTAAGTAACCGTACGCTTTAACTGGGGTTTCACAACAATTTCGACGGGAAAAGATAAGATTCGCGGAGATCACACTGAGACAAAATAAACAAATGGACTGAACTGAAAACACCAGCAATGCCAAGGTTTGTTTTCAGCGCATTATCAGAAACGATAAGGATGCTGAAGTCTCTGACAAGGTCAGCACCCTGAGAGTCTATGCTTCTGTTCAAACAAATTTATTTTCGAATATGTGCGCTTCCAGGTTTGTAGATGACGGTTTCCCTGATTTTACTCCAAGTTCATTATTGTTGTCCTCAGACTCTGTCGAGGCACATCTTCATTTCTCTTCATGCAGCAGCTCATTTAACAGGACTGTGTGAGCCCGCTGTGGAAACATAACACCCCTCTGTTACTGAGAGTCTCCTCTTTGTCCTCTTCTCTCTGTGTGTGCATGTGTGTGTGTGTGTGTGTGTGGACATGTTTTAGCTACATCGTGGGAACCAATTTTCAGAAAAGCGCAGCCTCGTTGGGACCGAATGTGCATCGTGGGGACCAATGCCCGGTCCCCACAGGTACGGATGCTAATTTCGGGTGTGGGGGTTAGGTTTAGGACCACGGTGTGAATTGAGCTTAGGTTAGTTTTAGGGTCAGGTAGGTACCTGTGAGGTTAATTTTAGGGTAAATGGTCAGGGTTAGGATATAAAATTACCAGAAAATGAATGGAAGTCAATCCATGGTCCCTACGGGGATATAAAAACAGACCTGTGTGTGTGTGTGGATAAACTTTAGAGTTTGTGTGGCTCAATTAATAATGCAAAAACACAGGACAGGTGTGAGCACTTACAAAAAGCACGGGAAAAGGTAAAGTCACCTGTGGCAGGGCAGCGGTGGGTGGAGGTGGTGGAGGGGGGCCAGCTGGGGGCGGTGGGGGAGGAGGGGGCGCTGGCATGCCTGTAAGTTTCAGATACCTGTGGGAAAAAAAATAAATAAATAAAAACATAGAAGAAAAGCACACTGATGTACCAGAAGGACTGCTTCAGGCTGCTGCTACTGTGCGTCGGGTCACATTCGATGACCCCCCCCGCCCTGTTTTCCTGAACAGGAAGAGCCACGCAGCGCAAAAACAGGAAACAGAAAAAGCCCTCCATCCTCTCCGCAGAAATCTGACACAAGCCCCCCTCCCTTCTATCTCTTCTACCCACAATGCCTTGTTGCAGAACCTTGGGATGGGAACAATGAGGAGTGTTGTTTGCAAACCAATGGACCCCTTCAGTGTGACGACAGGCCTTCGGTGCAGATGGAAAACACTCGGAGGAAAGTCCAGAGGAAGGAGCGTTGGTGTTTTTCCAGGTTTTGCTGAGCTGTCGGTGTCATTACATACAGGATGTCTTCTAATCAGAGCAGCAGATTTCCAGGAACGGCTTCCAAGATTGACTTACCAAATCATTGCCCTTTATTCACAGAGACTGTGATGACAGTGTCTTGAAGAGTTGGCATCTTAAGACTGAAAGCAGCCAGATGGTTGTGCACATTCGGTCCCTGTGGAATTTGCTCCTTCGTAACAATCCAGTAAACAAACAGGAGCTGTTTTGTTGAATGAATCTCCCTTGTCCTGAGTGTGTGGGTGTAGTTCTCACGTCTGCAGCTGGCAAACTGCTCACTGTTGCTATTTCTATCTTCATATCTGTGTCAAGCAGCATCTGTGACACGGCCAGTTTGGCTCTTTGAAGGTCCAAAACTGGATACAAGTCAGCTGAGGGTTTGAAGATCAGGTACCCCAGCGAGTGGAGTAGAGTGGTGCCCCTCTCACATTAGACTACATGAGGTCTTTTGCTCTCAATTAGACCAAAAACATCTATTGAAATTAGCTGATAAAGCCTAAATAAGGGACAGTAGCTGAATGTGGTTAACAGTGGTGGGCAGCAGTAATGTTCTCTAATTCTAAAGCACTAATACACTGAAACTTTAGTAAAAGCTAATTCTAAAGCACTAAAATAACCCAGTCAACCCATGAACATTTGTCACATATTGCCATGTTGCCTTCTTAAGACTTATCATTGACATTACACAGCTGTATTTGAGTTCATATGTTTTCACCTGGTGGATAAGTGACACATTTGAACAAAATATGTGACAGCTTTTACCCTCAGCTGTTAACATTAATGTTGATCAATGACATTTAAAGACCTCAGTTAGTGCTTATAAATTTAGCAAGTGCTAATCCACCAAAAAAAATTTTAATTAGCAAAAGCCCTAAAGCACTAATCAGGAAATGAGTTCCCCTTTAAGTGCTTTAGGGGAACTGTGCCCACCACTTGTGGTTTTACTTCCTTTTTACTTTGTTTTATTGTAATAAAAAACTTGTCTGATGTTGTAAATTATTGTGAAACAACAACTGAAGGAGGGAAACAACACAAAACCAGCAGAAGTACCTGAACAAGTAAAAGTTGGAACACTTTACTCTGAGCTCAGAGTCACATCTGATACTTTAATAAATGATCTTATTCGATTTTCAAGTGACATAAGCATCCTGCTTCTGTTTGCAGAATTTACCTTAATAGCTTCATTGATTTGGGATCAAATTTTGTGTTTATAAGTTCATTTTGGAGTTGAATTTAAAAGTAAAATCACTTTAACAGCAACGTTTTGTAAATAAAAATAGGTTAGTTGAATAAATTATCCTTCAAATATTATTTGTGTCTCAAGCTAACCAAATGCAATACAGCGCCCAGTATTGATAAAAACAAAAGTCCTTACCTTGTTAAAACACCAGTTCTTGCAGATAGCTTTAGTGCTTTGGAGCACAGCAGAGTGTCCTCATAGTGCGCTCCTCATAACGGAGCAGTGGCAAAGTTATTTTTAGTCCCAGATCAGATCTTTGGCTTGTCAACAGATGAATAAGTTTAAAGAGCTCCTGTTAAAAGAAAATTATAATAATACTAATAAAGTGGTTAAAAAAAAACAACTTAACCCTCCTCTTCTTTTCTGTGCCCACGCTGAAGAGCTGATGTGGACTTGGTCCAGCTCAGGAGCTGCAGTTTAGTTTTCCCCTCAGAGAGCGCACTGCAGGAGGCGCGCAGAGCCAAAACCCCTCCTCACAAACACATGCTGACCAATGGAGAGGGGGGTCTCAGGTCAGCACTTTATAGGCCTAAACACACGTTAGGGATTTAAAAAATGGCATTTGAGTACACAAAGTCGGTTTATTTAACAAAATTCACATCTACTTTCAGTTTATTCAGTTGTTATTTCTAACCGGGTGGAAGCACACGCTCGCCCCCTAGTGTTGAAACCACAAACTACTCCTCACTCACACTGCTTCAAACAACCCAGCCTGTTTAACCTGTTGCCCTTCTCATTAACTAGAGACAATAGTGGAGGGTGAAATTCAATAATCCTATTATGATTCTATGGTTATATTCTGCCATAAACCTTACACACACAGACACACACACACACACTCCCACACACACCTTAAAATGTAATTGCGGTAAAGGAATGCTGCGACACCGGGCAAGCTCCCTCCTTTTACAGAAAGTACTTCTGAAGGTGAAGTAACACCAGCTGTTCATGTTCAGAATGCACTGAGTTATGGCTGTTTTCATTAGACGTGAAGACAAAGGTAAAAGTACACACTTTTGTTTGTTGTGTCTTTTGTTTGTCTCGTTCTGAAATTCAGCATTAATCCAGTGTGCGTTCCTGGTATTTTTCTTTTCAAAGATCATAGTTTTCCAGGTGAGACCGCAAAGCAAACTACAAAATAATACAAGGCAATGAGACAGGACAGGACAGTAGAGCTACACAAAGCAGCATGATACAATACAAAGTGGTATGATGCAACACAATGGGACACAAAGGTTGCATAATTGGACAATAAGGACACATTCATAGAGGCAGCTGTTGCAGATTTATTTCTCATTTTACCTTCATGTAAGTATTCACAGGTGATCAAAAAAATACAACTGTTCTGTAGCTCAAGCAACACATCCACATTTCATTCAGCTTTGAAAACAAACGTAAAACAACATGTTAAAAAACTTCAGTAGAGGCAGCATTGCGTGTTAAAAATGCCTAATTTAATCCTTCATCGAAACATTTTCTGCTTTTCTCGCTGATAAGTATTGTGCATCGGACTAAAAACCACCTCCTTTTGTTCAGACACCTTCATAAGAATCCTTCTGACCTTTTAGAATCAACTTTTTAAAAATGTCTCAGAATAAGGATCATCCTTCACCATTAAACATATATTATTTGTAACATTTCAATATTATTCCTTTCAGAAACACGGTAAACAGAAACAGTATGAGAAGAGACGGTGGTGTTGGATGACTGTTTGTAATGTTAGCTTCTACCAAATCCTTAAAACAAGGACGCTGGAGGATTACCTCCCAAAAGTGCAAACGGCATTTCAACCCAACTCTGTCCTTCATGTTGGGAATGGGACATTTTGCTAATAAATCAAAAACAAAAACCATTTGGGAGTTACTTAACAGTATTTAGGTCAATGGACAAGTCCAACAACAAACGTCCAATGACTTAATATCCCGCCACGTGTTTAAAATGAGCATTTTTGGTAAAAACAACAACAACAAAAATAAAAACTATGATCAACATCATCAATGTTGGCAACATTCGTACAGTACACGGACACGCCTCATGAGAATGAAGCATCTTGGTCTATTTAAATCCCTCTCAACACTGTAAAAGTCTTTCATCTCCCGCTCCTCTTCCTCATTGCCACCGTATGCCCTCCCTCGCCGAGGCATCGTAATCTCTGTCCTTCTCCTCTATGGGGAGGGTCGAGCGCACCTTGCCCCTCACTTTGAACCGGCCCGAGCGTGACTCCCTCATGTTCCGGCGAAACGTCTTCTCGTCGATCATCGACTCCAACTGGGATTCGTCGAGGTAGATGCTGTCATGGTGGTGGTTGGAGCCGTTGTTGGACTCGTGCTGAGAATTGCTGGGTGCCTTGGAGGCCGAAGAATTGGGGTCTTTTTGCTTGTGTTGGGCAAAGGGGTCATAGTCTGGGCCAAAGGTGTTGGACTGGTCTTTGGCAACTCCGCTCTTTTTCTTGGGCAGGAAGGCTTTCCACCATGGAGCCCTCTCTGTCATCTTGGACTGGTAGGGTCCTGCAAAATAAACAAATCAGATCACTTATCCAGTTTTAAGATGACATCTACTCCTCCATATTCAAGAAGCTTTACTGGCTGAAGAACCTGACAGCATTTAAATATTTTTGGTTTATTCCAGCGTTTCAGATGTATTTCAAATCAGTTTCTTGTCTTACCCGAAACAAACTGACAGCAACTAATCTCGTGAAAAACCAGTGTAACCGTGTTCAGACTCTCTGAAAAACTGGTTTCATGAGTCGTGAGAGCAGAAGCGCAACCCCTAATGTGAATCAGATTTCAACAATACATAACAACTCAGAAGGACTCACCTGGATTGTGAAAACAGCCGTGCGTAAAAGTGCGCAAAACTCCCAAACCGGTGCGTAAAAGTCACCCTTTTGGCTGTGATGAGTTATTTCCCCAATCGTTTGACATTCAGGGTTTTGTTTTTCTTCTGCAGCGGGGAGCTCAGCAGTCCTTTAAAGCCTCACAGACGTGTTCATTTTACGCACGAGCCACAAATGCCTCGTCCTCTCACACCACTCCGCCACCAAAACAAGTAGGCCTACTATTATTATTATTATTATTAAATGTCTCTTTTAACGCAGCTCCCTTTAGTCCATGAGCTTTTTGAGCATAAAAATGTTGCAGCCACACATTTATAAGGAGCGACTCACCTCCTCTGAACCAACAAGTTTCCGCCTCCCGAAACTCGGGTCTGGAAGCACCTGTCCTCCCCCAGCCCGATTGGACGAGCGATCCCGAATAGGTCACGTGCGCGCCGGCTCAGGTGCCGCGGGTGGGCGGGGCGTGCGGTTGCGTGGCAACTTGCCCTAATGGGAGCGTGCGCCGCCTCCGTGGCAGATAACAAACGTAAAAAAAAAACAAAAACAAAAAGAGTCCTTTGTATGAGCTCAACCCAACCCAAGCCGGGGAGCCAAATTATATTTAGGCTGCTTCTCGTCATACAAAGGAGTGGAACAGGGTGGTGAGAGTTTCAGTATCATGCAGTTCAGTACATAGGTTTATATTGGGCCACAGTGTAAAAACCATTAAAGGAGGGAGATGTTCCAGCTCTGAGGAGGATGCAGTTGTGTTCAATGGGTCTGACCTGGAGACAGTGTAATCTGCTCTTGTGATTTTCTGCTTGGATTTATTTTTTTAGAATTATAATAATTTATTTTATTATTATTTGTATGTTTTGTTTCATATCTTTCAGATTAAAAAGTGAGGACGTCATGAAAAGTGAGCATTGATCCATGACAGCAGCCTGCTTCTGCCTTCCTTATAACAATATTGCTATTTTTGACTTATTAAAACAAGTTTGAAAAGATCCTTACAGCTTGTCGCTGTTATTAAATTCATTCTCAGTAATTATATCACGGTCCAGGGTTCAAGGCCCAGTTTGGACCTGTCGGTTTTTTCTGTGTATCGTTTGCATGATGTCCTCCTGTTTGTGTGGGTTTTCTCGGTCTACTCCGGTTTCCTCCAGTCCAAACACCTGCAGGTTTAGGCTGCTTTCAGGCCCGGGCCTCCCTTGCAATGAGATCTGTGATCTCAGTGGCATTTGCCTGGTTAAATAAAAGGTTAATAATAATAAATAGTTATGCTGTGAGTCATTAAACTTTAGTACATAAGAGCAATACGTCTCTAAAACCTGTTTGACAGTCAGATTTTATTGAAGGACATTTTTAAATACACACTGGTCATAAAAAGAAATTCAATGTTTTATCTGGAAATGTGGCACTTGTATAACTTTATTATTATAAAGAATGATGCAGCACTATTATTGGCCTATTATTCTTTTATTTACATCACTTGATTCACAACTTTCTCAATAAGAATAAGAGCCATCCAAATGTGTAGCTTGATTTAAAATAGCGTGTTTGACTTTTGTATCAGTCCATATAAAATGACAAAATCTGAAAAAGAAATTGCAACACATTTACTATGGGATTTTTGGCAAAGAATGTGACAAAATCCAACCCTCTTCCATTCTGAGTTTATGGACTGAATTTGCATTTTGATTTGGTTTATGATTTTCACACAATCACAGTTTATGTCACATAAACTTTGGAGCTGCATAAACAGACTCTCACACAGTTTACACAGTTTACACATCACAACAGGCATCTTTGTCATCTCACTGTGTCCCTCTCACCCATACAATACGTCTTCCCCTTAAAGTGCAAAGAGCACAAACTCTTATAGACGTACCTTATATCTGAGCTCAGAATTTCAACTTGAACATAAATTATGGTAGAAACATACAAATTTTAAAGACATATTTCTGCATCCTATGACTATGAATTTTGGACCATTTGAAGCTTATGGAGAGATTCGTGGGTCAGACCAAAGAGGGGAGAATTGTAATAATCAGTTTGGGATTTTGACAGGACTGTGAATCAGGATGAAAGCAGAGTGTGTAGAGGAGTGATGGACGGAGTCGGTTGATGTTGTGAAGGTGGAAATATGCAGATCGGGTACTATTATTCACGTGAGCGTGAAATAAGAGAGCGCTATCAAAAACAACACCCAGACTCTTGACCTGAAGGGAGGAAGGAACCAATGAGCTGTAGACAGGAAGTAAAAACCTATAGACTTTTGATAGTAGTGCTGATGTTTTATCACTGTCTGATTGAAGGACGTTTGATGTGAACCAGGTTTTTATTTCAGCTAAGCAGAAAGTGAAGGAGGAAGGTGGAAGTGAAGAGTTTGGTGCGGCAGATAAGAGGAGCTGGGTGTCATCAACAAAGAAATTGGAAGTGGATATTTAATTTATGAAAAATGTTGCCTAAGGGAAGACGGTAAATGTTAATGTTTCTTTTGAGCCTGCTTTTCTAGTTTTTAAAGCCCACACATTACACTAGTGGAGTATATTGTACATAGTAAATGAAAAGGTATTTTTAAATGGATTTGTATTTTTCTGCATTATTTTGTATTTTTACGCTGTTTGCAAATTTGTCAATTTAAAGTCTTTGCAATGAAACAAAATGCATCTCATAGATGTGAAATCACGCTGATAAAACGAGTTTTGGATGGAGAGGTTTCAGACTGGTCAGAGAGAGAGGAGGGGAGGATGAGGGTTTAGTTTTAGTCTCTCTCCTCTGAAATGAGAGAGAAAGTTTGTAGCTTTGGCGCGAGGAATGTGTTCCATGTCCCTCCTTCAGCAGGAAGTGGGCCACATACCTGAGGGAGTCCCTCGCCTCCCACCCGATCGAAACTCTGCAGAGCTGCCCTCCATTATGCATCAGCGTGAAACTCCCCTCGCCGACACACAGGTAAGCATCAATGTGCCTTTCACTTCTTTTAAACTAAGATTAAAATGAAGTTGTTTATTTTGCATCTGCATGGATATTTTGTAGTTTGGTTTTAAAAGCTCTCCTTAAGAGACAAGAAGAGTTTAATCACTCTAAATCTCTTAATCTGCTTTATAATCTGGAAGAGTAGTTTCACTTTGAGTTGATCATTAACTTCATCTATACAGGACAGAGATAACATCTCTGTAAGAATTTTCAGATGTGCACAATAATATTTGCTCAGTTATTGTCTTTATTTTTTCCTGAGCGGTTTTATTTGCTTTCATTTGTGTATCGTTTGCAGGATGTGTGAGTTCTCCTGAAAGTGACTCAGAGAGGCATTTCCTCCATCTGTTTCTCTTTCTGTGCCTGCAGTGGAATTTCTGCCAGAACGAGCTCCAAGAATCAAAACTTTTGCACCCTGGTGAGCTTGCTTGAGCAGTCACGTAGGAAAACCAGTCACACCTGTGGATTTTTTAAATCTTATTAGCGTGAGTAAAATTAAACATTTTTTATCTTCTTATAGATGCATGTAGCTGATTATTACACCCTCATGTTTGTTATTGAGAATTTCTCCAGTCCGACGTCATCCAAAGAGCTATCTGCAACAGGTGAGATATTGTTTGTTCATAACCTGCACAGATCTGCATTATAAAAGATTTGATGTATGTTTTTAACATAAGAAAAAACAAAATAAAACAGATGCACAGGACATCTACCTTTGAACATTAAAGAGAAGTATGGAGGGAGGTTTGAATAAGTCAACTTAAATTAAATTGATGTGGACCAGAAATGTCTCCTCAGACGCAACAAAACCCAAATTCTTCAGCTGAATTTCTGCAGGAGGTCCTGATGAAGCCTGCCCCAGGCTGCCAGCTGCACGGCCTTCCGAGACAAAAGACCTGGATCATGTGTGCATCGTGAAGACGGCGCCGCTCGAACCCGACACCGTCGACAGGCTCGTGGGGGAACAGAACAATCGAGGACAAGCACACACACACACATAAACACACACACCCTGTTCGTGGTCTGTTTGAAGCGCTGCCACCCGACAAGTAATTAAAAGCAGAACAGACTGAAACAATTTTTACCCCAGAGCTGTGGCTTCAGTAACACCTTTCTGAGAAAAGTGAAATATACAGTAAACACACACACACACATGCACTCAGGTTGTTAAATTAATCCTCAGTAAATCTACAGAGAATCACAGCAAGATCTGGTGATTTTATTTGCTTTTTGCAGGTTTAGTTGTTTTACTTTTATTTTATTGCATTCTGCACCAGAATATTTGTTTCTGTTGTTTACATCAGTAAATAACCATACGTGAAAAATCTTGTGTGAATTTGATGATGGCAACAAGTCGGTTCAACCCACCATGTTTTTATTATTTGTTCTTCCTAAGTGTTAAGCTTGAATGGTTTGGATTTTTCTGAACACAAAACTTATACTTCAAGCATCAGTAGGCCTTAAAGTATGAGCATTGTTCTGCATCCACTATGTCTCTGTGAGATGCTGCTGGTTGTCAGACTCTGAGCTGCATGCTTCCTTTTACTGCGAGGATCTGGCATTAAATTCAAAACTTATCTCTCAGTTTAATGTATCAGACCGCCCTAAATGGCCCAGAAGAAACAGCATCAGCAGTTTTCAGATGGATTTCTAAGTGTCAACAGTGAATACCAAATTTTAATGGAGTCTGGCCAAAAGTCTAAAAAAAAAAAAAAAAACTGTTTACAGCTAAACATTTCTTCTGCATTATAAATTCTGATTACAGAGCTAAATAAGATAAAAGCTCCGCACTTCGTTTAACTTTAGTGGTACTTTTTGCCCAAGCAGAAACAACACTAAAAAGCTAAAAGAAACAAAACACTAATACTTTAAATAAGCAAATCTCTAGCTAAAAGCTGAAAGAAGCAAAATGATTTCTAAATGTAACAAAAATTATTTGTAGCTAATTCTATCAGAAGGCTTCCTAAAAGGTAGAAATAGCAAAAGGCTCACTAAAAGCAGCAAACAGTTGGCTGTAATTATCAAACAAATAGCTAAAAGCTAAACATAGCAAAAGGCTAGCTAAAAATATCAAAAAGCTGGCCAAAAATCTAAAAGTAGCAAAAAACCCAAAAGTAGCAAAAGCTAAAAGTAACAAAAGCTAGATAAAAGAAAAAAAGTTACTAAGAACTAAAAGTAGAAGCTAGACAAATGCTAAAAATAGAAGAATAGCTAAAAGTAAAATAAGCTAGACAAAAGCAAAATGTAGCTAAATTAGATTTTAAAGAATATACAAAAGCTACAAAAACTAAAGGCCATTATGTTTATATCTTATATCTTATGCCCATATTTACCGAATTGAATTGTATTGAATTGAATTGAATTGAATTGATCTGGAATATTGTCATTAATAATAACATACTTTTTTTTATTTTTTATAAATCATCCCAACATTTTAGAAACATGTTTGACCTTTGTGCTTGATACTCAGGTCACTTTGAATACAGTGTTACTAAATTGAACATGTATAATTAGTTCTGTTGTTGACTCAGGAGCACAGTGGATCAAAGTGTGTGCGTCTGCGTGTGTTGGTGCCAGTGTTTCCTGATGACGTTGACGTGCATCACTCGTACACCAACTGCGTATATGACTGACAGCACAGATTCAGAGAAACCTGAATTTGTCATTTGGCAGGATTGGCCAACAGGTTTGAGCACAGGTGTGCGGTGGGAAAGCGAGCAGCAAGGCAGCCAGTCAGACTGGTAGAGTCGGCTTGGAAAAGAACAAATCTCTGCACAGGAAATGAGCAGCTACTGTATCTGAAGGCAGAAACAACAATTGGTTTCACTTGGTTTCAAAAGAAAAACACACAGATGCTTATAGTTTTTTTAGTTTTCTTGTGAACATTAAATCTGCCTTTGTGAATCTCAGTCAAATTCCACAAAACCTGTTTTACAAAACTAATAAACAGTTGTTTTAATCCAGTGTTGGGAGGAGCAGACCACATTCTGTCTTGAGGAAACAAGTTTCATTTATTTAATTGTGGCTGGTTTTCTTCTGGAGTTTTTTTTTTAAATAATTTGTATATTTGAAACTGCACGTAAGCTGTGTTTAATGGAAAAGAATACCTGCAGGAATGCAGACAGGAATCCAACTGTTAAACTTTTTTTTCTGCATCTTCTGAGTTTCTACAAATAGAAAATATTTTGCTAAACAAAAAACAAAAAAAAAAAAAAGTTGCATCTGTTTTACCTTGAATAAGTCATATGTGTCTCTGTTTATCTTCTTTAGTAAAAAAAAATTCTGCAGAAAGAAAAATACTTTGGTACTTTAAAGCTGCTCACACTGTTCACTTGTACTTAAATAAACAAAGACATGAATGAAGATTTCATCATAAATTTCCATCAGATCAACACTCAGGGTTTTAATTCAGTCTTCTTTTTTTAGACGCATCATGACGTAAAAATAACAATAAGTTTAATGAGAACGCATTCCAACAGATTATCAGTGTACAAGACAAACTATTACCACATTTTATTTTATGACTCAGCAGGATTCTAACCTAACTGCCTGTTTGATTTATAAACACCTAATTGTCTTTAACGAACAGCATTTCAATAGCAGTGGAAATTCTTTAAACATCTTATCACTAAAAACAACTAAGACAAAATGAAAATCCTTTGGTTGTGCAGTAAATGATTCAGAAGTTTTTAAACAGAAAATATTGCCCAATAACAACTTCCTCTTGGAATTTAGTTCTGTTATTTGAACGCAAGGGGGAGCCAAAGTTACATAAACTATAAAAAGTTATTAATCTGAAAGACATGTCATTTCAAACCAAGGCTGGGTAAAATTTTACTTAAATTTGAGGATGTTCTTTACTGCTTACAATCATTTTCAACTGATTCAATAGGAATGAGATTATTTTTTCTTCTTCCACTTATAAACAATGTGTCTCACTCCAGTTTTCATGTCTAATTCTGAGACCAATACTAAAGCACAAAAATTCATTAAATATTTTTATTACACTCAAACTATTAAACAAATAAAAACATTTTACATTTTGAAAATATGAAAATTTAAAACACTAAAAATATAAATTAACTATAAATCACCAAAACGAAACAAAACTAAATAAATAAAACTTGTCTGGTATAATACAAAACCTTGAAGCTTTATTGTATGGAAACAGTAAGTGTCAAATTTGATGAATAGATAGCCTACTGCATGACAAAGAACAAAAATTTAAGAAAATTCATCTCAGAAAAGATTTGAATTTTGAAAAATCTCCCAGTGTTTTCTACGGCCATAAAAGTACAACTTGTTCAGTGATGCGTTGGAATCGTACAATGGGCTGTTGAAAGCTTTTTTGATGACAACAGCTGTCTTTTATGTCTGAGAATGAACCAGTAAATACAAACTGGAACATCTCAGGTTGCAAAAGCTTAAACAAAAAGCTAACAAATGGTGAAAACTCGTGAAAACTATTCAGAAAAGATTTAAAAGACATTAATCTCTAATGTAAACAGGCTTTGTCAACAAATAAATAAGCTAATTTCTTTTCATTACATGTAATATTAACAATAAATAACTCAGCAGTGTATGTAATTGATTTGGCAGCTATCAGAATGCTTAAAATATATCGAATGTACAATAAGGTTTCACATAAAAAGTTCAAGAGGCATTCCCAAACAGAGATATCAAATGGCCGGTAGGGGGCGCGCTTAACAAAGCGCAAGCCATTATCATTTAGCAGAAGAAGTCCTCACGCGCAAGACCGCACAATTTGTCATGTAATCACAACATGACGAAGGTTGCCATCATTTTATAGAACAATATATGACAGGAATTTGACTGAAATCCAGTGTTGTCTTTGTAGGTAAGACAAATAGCGAGTGCTTTGTTAAAGAAAATAAAAAAACGGAACGGAACCACCGGCATTACTGTCATGATGCGGCTATAGCTAGTTAGCTAACACCAAGGAGGTCACACCAAACTCCATTTAAATAACCAGAGAAATACATTTTGTCGCTTTATTATAATTATGTAATATTTGCCTAGAAGTCTTTTCCTGTGTTTTTTTATGGTCCTATAGTTTAATAAATTTCGGGGGGTGAGTAAGGATGTTTTTAGCTACAGTGAGTTTAAGAAAAGTTTTTAGGATGCTTGCTGGTTGCAACCTGCTGAATTTCAGCTGTCTTTGTGACAGTTTTTGGCCTCTCTGTTCTGACAGGACCTCAGGTAGAGATGAATGTCACCTGTGGGTTTGTGTCCGCCGCTGTTCGAAGTTTAACCCCACGGAGTCCTGCCGGTGTTCGGTTCTGCTGGCGGCTGCTGGATCCCGGCTCAGCCACCAGGTGAGTGGACCGCTTCCTGACATCTCTTGGGCTAATTGACTGGTGACAGCAGAGGACATCATGTACTTTATCTTAATGGGTCATTTTTATTTTGCAGCTCTAATGATTATTTTCCTACATATGCGTTATTTTCCTACTATTTCGTCTTCATTTCTATAGGATAATCAATGTAATATTTTGTATTTGACAGAGATATCCTGATCCAGATTTGTTTCAGAGACCACTTTGAGTTTTATTATCTGATACAAAGTCTCAGTCAGATACTTTTTTATCCCCTAGTTTTTATGTGAACTGGACTTATTGTTCTTTAATGAGATTCAGCTCTGTTTTCCTTTTCTTAGAATTTATTGCCACATTAAAGCTTGCTCTCTGGATAGTTTGTACATATAAAAAGATTTGGCAATTAAAGCAAGTAATCTATCCTTTTTTTTTTTCCATACCAGAAGAAACATGTCCTCCAAAAGACAAGTGGACCATCTAGAAAGGACAGCGAGCAACTACAGACAAAATGTAAGCTAATACTTTGTACTTGAACTACTTAAATTTGAAATGTTCTACTTAAAACTAAATTATCTACTTTGAAACAATTCTGTTTGTGCCTAACTGGTGGTGTAATGTAGGCTCTGTATCCAGCTCAAGTATGTGGAATCGTGAATGAGTCAGAAACGGTAAAAAGACTGAGAATATCCGTCCATCCAGACTTTACCTTCAAAGCTGGACAGTGGTGAGTAGACAATCGTCAAATTTGACATTTCTAGAAGCATGAAGCTCTTATCTAACATAACTCACACAACACTTTGGTTTTCTATTCACTGAAAAAAAATGTTAAAATTTACCAACACTATTATTCAAACAGCAATTACTCACAGTCACCACTTGGTGGCAGTGTTCCATCATATCTGCCTGAGGTTGAAGCGTTGATTACTGACAACTTTTACAGTTCAAGTCTTTCATCAGATTGTGTTTTTTATGATCTCTATATGAAGAAGAAAAGCTCATCACTCATTTTTTTTTGTCAAACAAAGATTAATCAAACACTATTTATGTTCAGTCAACTGCTGCACTTTGGCTTATAACAAACAATTTAAACTGGTTTCAAGTTGATTTATATAGCAGATTAGCTTCAAATGACTCTTTAAGTAATGATAAATGCTTTTAGCAGACTTTCCTTTTCCCCAGAGACTTGGTCTGCCAGTTTGTGTTGCCAGTGTTAATCGGTGCCCATAATGCAGCATGTACATGGGCCCATATTGTTGGTGGGCGGCGGTGAGGCAGCCTGTTGTTTTGCTCTGACTAATACTTAATGTAAATGTGTGGAAATCGAGGAGTTTAAAGTGTTTACGAGATAAAATGCTGTCCGCTCCTTCATGTGCAGGTGGAAAGAGATCAGGAAAGTTTTTTTTTTTTTTTTTTCTCAGCTCATCTTGATTTATAATGCTTTTGAGGGTTGTGGCAACTTTTTGTGTGTATAGCACAGCAGAACATTGTTGTGTTGTAGGAACATTAGTTCAGCTGTTGAGCATTGCTGCAGAGATTTCATAATTCATTTTTCATAATACTTTATGTGACAAATCAATTAAAGAGTGTGTATGTGGTTGTGGGTTTCAGGGTAGATTTCTTCATCCCTGGTGTGGACAAGGTGGGGGGTTTCTCCATGTGTTCCAGCCCAGGTTTGCTGCAGCAAGAGGGGGTCATCGAACTGGCCATTAAATACACCAAACACCCCCCGGCACACTGGGTCCACACCATGGTGAGTGGGGTTGTCATGTTTTTTTGTACAGATTCTTATAAACAATATGTCTAATAAAAACACACGTCATGTAAATGGCTTGTGTTGATGTGATGATTGGAAAAAAGAACAAGTTGCGCCTACAGCATTATTGTTAAAACTCACACTGAAGCTTGTGTTGCATTCAGGAAACTTAGTGGAAATGTGGAGAATAAAGTCCAGTATTCAGAAGAAAAGAATGTCTGAAAGGGAGTTTTGTTTTTTTTATCACACAAACACAATAAAGTGATAAGATTTTAAAGAGGTGGTATTACAAAACTGCTTCTGTTCAGATTTCTGCCGCTACTTTAGCTTGATCTGTTTAAAATTAAAAGTATTTTTCCATAACGTTTTATGGCAGCAGGTGATAATGTCGGAATATGTCTTTGTTGAGCAGATTAAATGAATCATTGTTTGCAACCAAATTCAATATGGCTGCCATAGCAAAACAAGCTTAGCTAACCTAACCTTAGTGGTAGTAGCTGAGAGTCATTCACAACATTACACATAATGCTCACAGATTACACATAATCTTCCTAAAACTTTTAACATGAAAGGCAGCGGACAGTATGCATGCCCTCAAAGAATGCTATTATTATTTATTTGTTGTCGTTTAATACACTCAAAAAACAGATTGTTGGATTTACTTAACTCAGTTATGTCAAGTGGTTCCACTTAACTGTGTTGAGTA
>JAUBOC010000149.1:11687411-11699204 GCA_032275365.1 Anablepsoides cearensis | reverse complement strand
GTGTGTGTGTGTGTGTGTGTGTGTGTGTGTGTGTGTGTGTGTGTGTGTGTGTGTGTGTGTGTGTGTGTGTGTTCCCCAGAGGCAGGTCTATAGCTGTATCTCTGTATCTGATCAGGGAGCATGGAGAATGACATAGTAACTCTCACCGGACCGAGTGCACGGACATTAACTCAGCTAACGATCCTAACAGACAACATTACTTGTGTGTGTGTGTGTGTGTGTGTGTGCGTGTGTGTTTGAGTGCGATGTGTGTTTTAATGACTTACAGCTTCAACTATACGGTGTGCGCATCTCTCGAAAGGTTAGATAAGTTCTCAAAATTCTGCATCTTGGTTACGTTTTCTTTGCTCATCAGCTTTGAGGCGCTCAAGTCATTTTAAATTTTGCAAAGTCGGAGCAATTAAGAGTCATTACTCTTTTATTAGAACATGCTCGTTAATGAAAACAAATGAGGAGAGATGGAATGATGATGTCCTGGTAGGACACTTAGCATCTGATTTGTCTTGAATCTTCCTCCCGCCATATTTTTCTTTCCTCCCTGTCTATCCCGCCTCTTCACTCTATACTTGTATTTTTTTTAAACGCTGTCTAAATCATGCATTAATATCTAATTTTAAGCTCTCTCTTTTCTCTGTTCTCCTTCTTTGATAAACCACTCCCCCTATTCATCCTATACAATGCTCTTGATTAGCTTTATGCTCGTTTCTATCTGATTACAATACTTTAAAAATCTCCCTACACTCACTGTCATCAATTAACCCTGACCTTTATCTTTCCCCTTTCATTTAATCTCTCATTATTGACCATATTTTTTCAATCGTACACTTTTTTGATCACATCTGCGCCATTCTTTTATACCCATTTCAAACCTTTTTATCCATTTCCTTCTTTGTTTTCTTCCACCTTAATCTGGATTGCAAAAATCTGATTTCTAACCAAAAAACTTAATTTCTACAGTGTTCCACATTTTATTTATAAACAACACCTGAGCATTTATGCCCAAAAAGCTTGACAAAATTGCAGAGGATCTGAGGCTCTATTTTGATCTCTTCCAATGAACCCAGATACTGTCGGAAAGTCTTTGGGGACTGCAATTTTCAAATCTTGCTCTTTTTTTTTTCTCCAGTCATTACCCACTGTGTTACAAGCGGTAACATACTCCAAAATGAAAGTCTTCCCCAACCCTTTTTTTCTTTTAAACTTTGGTGAGAAATGCAGCCTTAAACCTTGGGGTGCCTTCCTGCTCTCCCACATTCTCCATTCTTTCTTCCATCCAAACTGGCCCTTCTGTCAGCTTGCTGAGTGAGTTCCCAGAGCAAAAGAGATTCCCCACTAAAATCTGTCCAGTCCCGTAAAGCTCCGGACAAAAAGCCAAGAAACCTCAGGTTATGCTTTTCTTAGAGCTTACAATCCCAAGATATTCTCCTTCTGATCTGCACTTTAATATGATTTGTCTCCAAAGCAGACAAAAAGGCTTCTTGGGGATGTTTAACAGGATTCATCTCTGGCAGGTTAAGGAAAAAGAATTTAGACGTGGGCGTAAGGGTCTGGAACAAAACTAGGGAGGAAAATCAGCCCTATACCTCACTGGCAACTCAGACTTGACTCGATCTGCTACAGTTTCGCTGAATTCTTAATGTTTGCAATCAAGTGGCCAGCAAGAAATGTGGCTGCATTGTTGCAAGACAGTCTGGAGACTCCCTCACAAATGCCTTTGGTCAGCTAGTTGCCAGCAGTCCCAGTCCAGTCAGATACATTAATGCAGACAGTTCTAAGTCATGTGGTTTGGTACTTTGATCCACTTCTTAGCTTTCCCTCCCAGGTATTTTAATCCAATTTCAACCCTACTCCTACGTAAAGGGTTGAAATTGTCAAACAGACCAGATTTATTAACAGCCTAATTTCTCTTTGTTCATTTTGCATTAAGCAGTGCAAAACAAATAACCGTTTTGAATTATACACACGGTCCATGTTGCCTGTGGCAGCTGGTTTTGTTGCTTTCAAATGAAGCGTGATTGGTTCTAGTTGTGTTCCTGACCAGCCAATCCCTCCAGTGTTTGATCCAACATCCTATTATCATATTCATTATAGGCAGACAGTTTGATTTCGAAACCAAATGCCTCACTTTAACAGATGATCTCTGTCAGAAAAGGTTAAAAACAGACATCTGTAATTGGACGCAGCGCTGAGATGAAAACCCGAGGTTGTGCTGCCAGAGACACTCATCCGAGCTGAGGACTTGAGGCCTTTTTTTTTTGCTACATACGAGGCCTTTTTCTCTGCGAGTTGACTTCAAACAGAATCTCTCACTTGCCGTCGCACAAACACACACAGGCAGAAAAAGGCCTTGACAGCAAAAAAAAAAAAAAAAACTTCACTCAACACGAGAGAGAGACACATGAAAGGATTAAAAAAGAGAGAGAATGAAGTGAAAGACAGGGAGCAGGAGAGGGCTTCTCATTAGAGAGACTCGTGTAACAGGGTTTTATGAAATGACAGCAGATTTACGTGAGAGCATAATCTGTCTGCACTTTGTCACAGCTCTACTACCTCCAGTGCCACCTAAAGGATGCCTGATTCACGAGAAGCAATAATCATCTGCACACAGACACATTCAGGGCAAAGATCCCCACAAATATGAATAGAGTCACAGCTGAAACTGTGAAAACCTGAGATTATAACTGTGTTGAATGTATATACTGTATGACATGTTATGTAAGAAACTTTTAACTGAACACTGATTAAGAAATGGAAAAGTATAGCACCTCTTGGGTAAGATGAGCCATTTTAGCCTTTTTTTCTTAAAAGAAAAAAGCTCAATAAGTGCTTCATCCATAAACACGTCTCTTCAGCAATGAGAAGAACAAGAAGCCTGTGACAGATGGTTTGACGCCCACAGAGACCAGCTTATAGCCAAAGAAAATCACTGTGGCAAGTACTTAAAGATGCTCGAGGGGACTTGTGAGAATCTGATGTTTAAAAAGTACTAACAGTGGTCAAACCAAACACAGCATAGATTACCGGGTTTGTATCAATTTAAATTTTTTTGTGCGATTTATGCAATAATTTTAGTCTTCAACTATCTTGTCTCTAAGAAATTTCTCTAATAACAAATCAGCATTACATATCCATTTTTTTCTACCTAACTGTAGACGGGATGAAGGGGCAACCGTTCCAGAAGGAAAACCCAGATTCCAAAGGGACACTCAACCTCCTCCTGAGGGATCCCAAAGCATTCCCAAGCCAAGAAGGATATATGTATAGGAGCCTTGCTGGCAAAATGAGTTGGACTGTGCACAGACTGAAATGCAAAAAAAAAAAAATAATTGTGAAAAATTGATTTGCATAAAAATTAGTCCATAAATATACCATCTAGCAAATCCTGTAACTAAAATAGCACAAAATCTTCTAAGCTACCATTAATTAAAGTTTTCTAACAGGTGTGTTTACACATTATTTTAATTCTCATCCTTTAAATTTCCTTTGAAATTAACAATTTTTCCTCTACTGACTGTCCCTTCATATAATATTTGGCGTCATTGGGAAGTTTGGGAATTCCCCCATTTAAATATAAAGCTAGCTTGTTGCAAGTCAGGTGATAAATTGCCAAATTTCATCAAACTATGTATCAATTTGAAGCTTCTTAGACAGGAAATGTGAAAATAAAAAGAACTTTAAAATAATAACTTATTGTTGTAGGCTAAGATCAGATGTCTGGAGTCTGAGAAAAGACCAAAACTTTTAAGGGATGGACCAAGTCGAAACCAAGACCAGATAAAATAGAAAGAAAAAAATAACACAAATGTCATGATTCTCGTTATGTTTCTTTTTGTTAGTATTTTTCAGATTGTTTTTCATTGTTTGATATTGTCTCATTTTCTAATTTCCTGTTAGTTTTCTGTTTCCTGTGCCATGTTACCCTCAGTCAGCTTCTTAGTGTTTTACCAGCCTGACACACCTGTTCATAGTCAGTAATCACCCAGGTGTTTCCACTCCCCAATCATCTTGTAGTATTTAACTGGTCTCTTTAAGTTAGAGGATCATTGCCCCCTTTTTATGCTCCAAGCTTGGTTTTTGCCATTGTTAAAGTTTTTGTTGTTTGCTGCCCTGCCAGCCTTTTTTTTGTGTTATTTAATAAATCAGTTTTGTTTGTTTGTTTTATTTCACCTTCAAGCCATCGTGTCTGCCTGCATTTTGGGTTCCTCCACAAATCGTGACAGCAAACTAGTGCCCTAAAACGTATAGTTTACTGTACACAGGTAAATATCTTTGTGTGAGGGCCAGGTAAAGTATTTTGGTGCAGAGGCAGATTGCAAACATTAGCTAGCTAGCTTTGCTAACATTACATACAGTCTTAAAACAAAATTCTGAGTTCTCAATGTGTGAGACCAAGACAAGACCGAATACAAATGCGGTTCAAGACGAGATAGACCAGCAAAAAGTGGTTTTTAGACTGATCTTAAGACCAAGACCGGTCTTGAGTACTACACTGATAACTATTGTCTTGAGGTCTTTTTGCAGTCGGACATGGCGATAAAAAATCCAAAAGGAGGGATCCAGGAAGCATCCTACTCAGATGTTCGAAGCCCCTCAGCTGACTGCTTTTGAGGCTGAGTAACAGAGGCTCTAGTCCAAGATCCCACTGGATGACAAAGCTCCTCACTTTATCTCTGTGGCTGATCCTGTCCACCCGACTGAGGAAGCTCTGGGATCTTGTTCTCTCGGTCAGGACCATATCTCATGATTACATGTGGGGATTGGACTGTAGCTAGATCAGTAAATCTAGAGCTTTTTGCCTTTTGGCTCAGATCTTTCTTTATGACACATCAGCACAATGCTCTCATTACTGTAGACAAGGCCCTGGTCGATACATGCTGTATGTTGTTTATCTGAGCACCTAATAAGCAATCTGCAAATCTAGCTTCCAGTTGCCTTTATGTAACCTAGAATGCCTAACAGTGCATGGCATCAACATGATAATATAATTAAGGGTTTTCGGAGGCTTATTATGTTTTTGCGGTTCTTTAATGACAAAGATTAACATATGCTGTTCAAAACTGGTTTGGGGGTCTAATATCTACACTACATGTGCACTATTTCACTGAATTTCAGAATTAGAGGTGACAGACTGACTCCTGCGGAGTGGGCTTCTCTCCCACTGGGCTTCATGGAGGACGATGCTGATGGTTGTGAAAAAAAAAAAAAAGAACAGAATGAGGAGGAAGACAGGAGGAGGAAATGGAAAGAGACAGAGGAGAGAGCAGAGTGCTGGGAGCATGTCAAGTTGCCTGCAGGGAGGTGTGATTCCTCCAAGCAACAAAGTAGTCACCTCAAACAGTGTTTTAATGAGGCGGCACAAGGGAGGAGGAAAAACTAATTATGGCATTGATGTATTGCTCTGTCTCAAAACTTTCTGCACATTTTGTTTTTCCCTAAAAAATTTTTTTTTTAAGGAAAGGAGGAGAGAGGAGATGCAATTTACTGAACCCTGGGATTGGCTTTTTACTGTGAATTAAAAAAAAAAGATGATTAGTTTGATAAACTAGATGTAATTCATCCACTGAAGGATGGGTGGGCAAAAAAACAATTGGACTTATTTAATGGAATAAAATGTCATGAATTGTGCTCCATATGCTACATTATCAAAACTACAAAAAAGGTTAAGATCTTTGCAACATGTAACATTTTGTGCTTAGTGTGAATTAATGAAGAGTGTATTTTGGAAGACATAGTTGAGGATTTTAATAAAGCTTTCATAAAGTTAACATCAGATGAGCATATAAAACCAAATAAAAATGACTGTAATTTGATCAGTTTTACAGATATTAAGCTAAAACTGGATGTGTTTAGCTGAGTTGTCTTCAATATTGCACACATTGTTTACAAAGATTAATCAAAACAGCTACTTTGTCATTTCTCGTTAGATGATTTAATTAGATGACTCATACTGCAGGCAAAAGTGAGTCAATGTGTTATGTTGTTTTGGTTTTTTTTGCCCCTATGTGACCTATATTATTAATAGTTATAGTAATAGAAAGTCTGAATGTAACAGATCCATTTTTTTAACCCAGGTCTTTTTCATATACTCAGTTCATAAATACTGCTGTGCTCTGGTAGACGATACGGGTCTATCAAAACCAGAACTTCTAGAATTTTAAGGAGTTTCTTTCCATATACAGCAAGTGTTTCAAATGATTGTTGAATGAGGTTTTAAAGTAGGTTTATGTTTATGGTGCATGACTTGTTTTGATTTGTTTTTATTCACGCTTCTTGTTTTTTATTCATGTTTATTCAACGAGGGTACTTATGGTGATGCACTCTGAATTTCTTTGCACTACTGGCTCAATGACAACAAAAGGCATTCAAATTTGAGTATGCTCAGAAATATTTTTGATGTTTTTCAAAGCGGTCATGTTATATTTCATCTGACTTTTGTCACTGAGGTAGAGGTATGGATCAGGGGTGAATCTAGGATTTTTTTGAATAAAGGGCCATCAAGGGGACACAATATTTTTAGAGGGGCCAAGTATTTATTTAAAATCTTTGTATACAAATCTCTGATTTTGGTATGATGTATACATTTAACCAGTCACACATGTTCAAACACTTTTAATGTAATTTAAAAAATCTTGCCTGTATATTCTCCTTAAAAGTTTTACATGTATTTTTACTATACATAGATCAAATGCTGTCAAACACACAGCATGTAAGAAAATCCAGCCATTTTTTGTTAGTGGAAAGACTTTTTACCAATTTAAAATTTGTTTGCTAAATAAATGTAATATTTTTCAATAGTGAATAAAAGAGAAAAAAAATCTAAAGGTTGATGTTTCTTATAGCATTGTTTGTAGGCCAGAAGCTAATACTGTTTGGTGGGCCAAAGTGTGGAAAAATTAGGAACCCCTCATCTAGAATGTAATTGCAGCTGTCAGACAAAGCTGATTGTATGCTAAAATGACCTGCCATACCTGTCTACAGACTGACTGAGCATGTGCCACTGCACTAATGCATTACCCAAGAAAAAGTAGTTCCCTCTAACCACAAGATTTGAATAGTGTAGTTATTTTTCACTGTCTAAGATATACATTAAAGTATCAAAGTATCAATATTTTGGTTTTAGTATCGATTCTAGACCATAAAGTTCTGGTATCGGTAGTATTGATATTTCAGTATTGATCCGCACATCACTAATTATCAGTACAAACTCAGTGCATTTTAAAGCTAAGAACTCCACATCTTCAGCTGCAGGACAGATGTCCAACTGCTTCTTTTTTTTTAATTTGTAGAATTTTTCATGTCCTGAACAGAGAATTTCCACCAATGCTGGTAAGAACCTCTTCTGTCGCTTCTGCTCCAGAAGTGGAAATTTGCACCTGGGCAGGCAGGAAGCAGCCAGATTCATAGCATCTTGGTCCAGATTTAAGTGGTCCAACGGCCTCTTCTGGCCCGCGCACCTTCTTTTGCCTAACTTTGCACTAATGCAGGCTTTTCCGATCAGCTTCCCAGCAGTTTGAGAGGCAACCACTACATGCATTAAAGCTGACGTCGTTATGCGTGCTGACATTTGGCGGACTCAGCCTTGCTTGAAATTGCATGTCTTTTTTTTTTTTGGTGTTTCTCCTTTTCGGTGCGCTCAACCTCGCGACCCCACTCTGTCACACAGCACGTGGCTGTAAGTGATGCTGCCAGTTAACGGCGGTGGTGTGTAGTTTACTGAACGGGAAATGATACATGACGTGGGGGGTGGGGGGACTCCCCTGTGGCGCACCTGACGGCACGGCACACGCGGCACAGCTCCTCTCCATCTCTTTACCTGCGCGATATTCGTCTCGTTCCGCCACATAAACACGACACAAATCACATTTATCCATCAGAACACCTGTGTTTTACCATAAGAAGGCTAATGCGGACTTCTTGACATCAACATGCGAGAGAATACATTTAATTTAACTGACTTTAAAGTTGTTTTAAACATGTAAATAACCCCACGAGCTTCGCCAAGATGACGCAAGAAAATAGACTTTTTGACTTTGCGCAGAGCGGATGCGAGCTTTGGTTTCCCTCCTCATCTCTTTTCAAAGACAAAAATAAAAAAGAGAGAGTCTACTCACCGGTAAAATGTGGTCTGTGTTCGAAGTGGAAACTGGACTGAAGCCTTCCTCACTTGAGTCCCTCCTCTCCCTCTAATGTTTTACTGCGCTGAAGGAAGAAAGACACGCTGCATGCGGCTCTGACAGCCTCTGTCTGCGGTCCAATGGGAGGAAAACATGAAGCCTTCATTTAGGAAATTACAACTGAAGTGTGCGCGCTCCTGTTGGATCAAATACGATTTACAAAACACTTTTATTTTCTCCTCTCCAAAGAGTTTACATGCATCTCTTCAATCAAGGTGTCTGTTTTGCAAAGTTCTCCATATAAATTCATATTTGATAAGTTATCCAGACTCATCAATAATTCAGAACCGTCTGACAGCAGGGAGTAACGTGGAGGGAGGGGGGGGGTTCAGGGGCTGGAAAAAAAAGGGCCACTCCAGGGAACTCGGTCACACCATCAGACTATGACAAAAAAACAAAAAAAAAACGCTTGTGACCAAAAAGATGAGGGGCTTGTTGCCAGGCAGGATGGTTTGGTGTAAGCTGAGGCAGGCTCTGCACGGCTCCATGAGCATCATCACCTCCAACCCTGTGAGGTTCACACTGGAGCCATGGCATTTTCTCTAGAAATACAGGGAATGACTGCTGAAACTTGTAGATACTGATTACCTACAAGAAGCGAAAGATTAATTAAAAGTAGCATAAACTAGGAGTGCACTGATTGCAGTTTTCTGTCCAATCACTGATCATTAAAAAGCCTAACCTGTTTTTTTTTTACTTGACAGTCAGATGTTATAGGTCACCTTCAATGTTCCAATCTTATTTTATTGAAAAACATTGAATAAGATCAGCTTCTCATGTAAGCATCGACCAACTCCCCAAAATAAAAGGAAATTGGGGCCAATAAACAGAGGTATTTAAGTAAAAATACCTTAACAGAAAATGACTTTAGTCATAAAACTGCTCACAATAGCTGCAAAAGTAATGCTTTTACACACAATAAAACCTGAACATTGCAAACAAACCTGAAAAATACATATAAGAAAAAAATCAGGAAAACAATGAGTGGTACAAAGATGAATTCAATTTTTATTACTGAACAAAACAACCCAAACACAACACAAAACATGCAGAACAGTGGGTTTTTCAGGCTCTCTGAACAGAACATTTCAACACAATCCTCAAGGTTGAGATATATAAAAGACTGAATTCAAGCAGGTTCAGAAGAGAGAAAAAAGTGACGTACACCTCATGCTAGTGTGCAGTCTCCATCACGCCAAGGCAGTGTTAAAATTAAATATTTGTGAAATGTTCTTAAAATCCTTGTGTAAAAGCTTCTAAAATCCAAACCAGTGAAATATTTAGTGAACAAAATGTGAACAAAGCACCTTAGTTTGAAACAAAACCTTCATTTTCCACCTTTTATCTTCCAAATATTAGTCGAATAATGAAAAATAGTAAATTGATGCAGTGATTCTCCTCGACTGTGAACTCCTGAAATCAGATGATGGAAAAAAAAAACAAATAAAAAAATACAAATATTAATGAGGTGCTGAAATAAAGCTGCCTTTCATTTACTGATGTGACACTCGTGAAATAAAGCCAAAGTAAAAGAGTGCTGAAAAGGAATGAAAAGTGTCATTAATGCTGTGGTAGGAAAATTAATACAGATCCTGATCAGAGGAGCATCAGACCTGAACTAAAACAGAACACCGCAGTGCAAATAAACAACCAAATTGCAGTCATCTTTGCAGCACACATATATAAATGTACTTCCTATGTACAGAGAGCCCTTTTAAAGGATAAAAGCCACAACCAAACACACACAAAATAACTGCAAAAATAAATAAACATAAAATAAATAAGCACAAAATAAGCCTAAAGGACTATTTAGAAAAAACAAAAAACAAACCAAAATGTGATCCCGTGTATTGGCTGGTATAATCACGGTGCTCTAATAGTCACTGATATGTGTGAGTTAAAAGCAGCTGACCACAAATCAGCCTCATCAATCTCGGGTAAAGTGGTTGGGATCAACTCATGTAGCCCGATGTTAAAATGACACCCAAAAACTGAGACAGAGGAGGGGGAGATAAAGGGGACATGGGCTTTCTGAAAATGTTTGGAAAAGGAGGGAGGTTTCCATACATCCAGATCATCAGGTCGGCATCGTCTGTGTTCTGACTTGTTGAAGCTACTGCAGCTCGAATCTATGGGAGAGGAGATCATGTTACGAGCCAATAATCCCTTTTTTTAAATGCACAACTGTGATGCAAGTTGTTTATGCACTCAGTTATTCATTACAGGCCAATTTAGAAACAGCTTTTCTAAAGAAAAGCCATGTGCAACATTAAAGTAGACTTATTCTGGGTCCAATCAAACTAAAGTCATACAAAGAGGTTGCATGCATTAACCTCCTCCTGAGTAATAACCATGCAGTCTCGCAAACTCCTGTTTCTCCAAAAATACACAGTTGCCCATTCATACTAACAGCTTGGTATGTCAGCATCTTGAAGTGGTCTTTTACCTGGCAGGGGGGCTCAGTAGCAGAGAACTACAGCACAGTCAGCATAGTCTGGACTCCACAGTCGACAAAGTTCTGGAAACATCAGAAAACAAGGCTGATGAGAAAATAGTCGCACGTGTTCCTTCAAAAACATTGCCTGCTGTCAGGGGGATCATATATATATATATTTATAAGCTCAGCATGTGCCATAAATTGTCAAGTAGACAATACTAACTTTGTGCAGTTGCAGCACATTTTATTTCAATGTTGAATCAGAATCATTTGTTACACCCAACAGCACCATCTAGTGGTGTGTATGGACATTACATTCAAAAATAAATAAAAAAGCTGTTTTCTTTTGTTTGTTTTAGATTAGTTTTTTTTAAGGACATCTTTACTTCTTTCCACTTCTATTCCCATTAAGCAGACAATCACCTGATTGACAGGTCGTACTCTTTGATCTGGAGTCCAAGGACTTGGGGTGTACTGCATGTTTGGGAGCAAGAAGGGACAGCTATGAAGTAAGTGACAACAAAGAAACCCAAACTTGGTTCGACAATAAGAGATTGGAGTATAAACCGTTGAACAGGAAGAGATATTTAAACCAAACTAAAAAAGTCTTTATGCAGATAACCAACCATCTCTGCTGAATGTTTGTGCTCATTTACATACCTGATAACCATAGGGACCCTGTGTATAGTTCACTGGCATCTGTGGAAATACGACCCCTCCAAAGTTGGTGTAGGAGTATGGCTGCAAGCAGAACAACACAGGACTAAAAATACAGTTATGGACTTTATCACATGGGTTAAAGCAAAAAAAAATCTTTTGACTGAAATATTTTTCCTATTTCCCCCCCCCCCAAAATAAAAAAAAAAAAAAAACACAGTTAGGGGTTAGCATTTTCCTACTTTTCATACGAGAGATACACTGGTTGTACTGTGTTGGTTTATTCTCTCTAACATTAAACCAGGAGCATTAGGAATATTGTATGTGTGTGAAGGGCTCACTAGTGGGGGGGGTCTGGGGGTCCTCCCCCAGAAAATTTTGAATTTAGTAAATGCAGTTTCCTGCATTCTGGTGTGTTTTACAGGTTCCTAAACATACTTTTACCTATATAAAAACACTTGATTAAATAACTAAATGTAACAGAACATGTAATTGTGCCAAGCAATGATGAGCATCAACTGCATG
>JAUBOC010000149.1:11677060-11687311 GCA_032275365.1 Anablepsoides cearensis | reverse complement strand
TGCGCTGGGGTTTGTTTCATTTGTTGACAGTAGTGGCGCGTTTAGGAGAAGAATGGGCGGCTATAACAAGACCGCAATAGAAAACAACCAAAGTTTTTTTTTCTCCCTCTCTTACAGGTGACGGAAATCCGTCCTGGCCACGTTCAAAATGACGGAATTACGTCGTGGCGACTGAGAACTTTAAGCCCTGTTATCATCAATGATAATTAGGTGAATTAATGTTTTGTATTTTTTAATCACTGAATAAAGGAAGGAGGATGTAAGATTTTTGCATGAGCCACCACTGACTGACTATTCAAGTCATGGTGGGATGTACCTACAAACAGAGATAATGTTTGCCTGTCTATGAGAGAGTGAGGTACCTGATTATAGGGGCTGCCTCCACTGAGGACAGGTGAGGATTGTGTCACCCCTCCTCCCAAGGGTGAGCAGCAGGTGCAGTAGATGTACTGGGTGGGACTCATCCAAGGAGCTGGACCAACTAGCCGCGAGGGCATGGAACCTGGTCAGGAACAAAGACATACAGAGTAAATTAAAGCTTCTGTCTAAATAAGAGGATAATCTGAGGATAAACCATACACTGATACATACGTGAGTTCCTCTCTTTCATGATTGCAGGTCCCAGCTTGAGCTTGCGGCCTTTAAAACTGATCTGTTGCTGTTTTGTTGTAGGAAATTTCATTAAAAAAAACATTTAGTCATTTATGTTATTGCTTAACCGTCAAAAAAGACTAAAGACACATCTACTCACCTCAATGATTGACTGAATGTTGACATCTTCACTGAAGTACACAAACCCATAACTAGGACAAGAAAAAAGAAAATAACCCAAGAGTACAGGAACACTGATTTAAAAAGAACAATATACCAATATAAACTAAGCTGCATGTAGGAAAAAAAAAGAGAAAAACCCATCAAAATACCAGTTTAAAACGCAATTTTAGCATCACGTAAACTACTTACACAAGTGAAAACTTTTTTTTTGACCTCATAATGAGGAAACCAGAAAGATCATAATAGAGCTGGTTATATTTAAAACGTTATGTAGTTACAAATATCCAGCTGTTTAAAAGCAAACTTCGTGACTACACTACAGCTCACCCTTTGCAGATCCCTCCACGATACGTGATGATTTTCACCTCTTTTACAGCACCGTATCTCGCAAAGAAGTCCCGCATTTCACTTTCATCAACCTGAGGGTTAAAAGCAATTTTCATGAAAACTAAACAAAAACTGAATATCAATTTGTGTACTTTACAAAAGTCAATCTAGAACCTCTAGACCTGATTGTAAAATACAACTTTTATTTTTATTTGTCATTAAAGCTGCACAAAAATGATCAAAGGTTCAAATTTTTCATTTAGCTGAAGAGATCAGCCTAAACCCAAACTTGCTAATTTATTAAACATTTGAGTAACATGAAAATATGTTAAGTTAAATATTTTGTGTCCCTAAAAGTGTAAACTGAGCCTTGTCAACATCTGTGGAACCACTTTCCTGGACAGGCTTCAACTCTTACTTAGGGTTGGGCAGTGTTGGAAAAAAGATTAATCACAATTATTTCATTTATTTAACCTTTATTTATCCAGGTAAACTGTTTGAGAAACACTTCTCATTTACAAACATGACCTGGATTAACGGTGGTATTTAGTTGATAACTATTAATCCCCCTGGAGTCCCTGAACATCCTCGTGTCCTAGTCACATGACCAATTTAGTGGGAAAGATTTGCTCCTTGTAAAAATCTGCATTAGTGGCATTAATCATATTAAGTATCAAGTGTTTTTCTGATGATTAATTGCACACAATACAATTATGCCCAACCCTTCTTACTGTTTTTTAATTTCATCTTAAAAGAAATATTTAGACTTGTTGGCTTTTAATTCATTCAGTATGAAATTAATGTTTATCTCTGTGTTATTTTATTCTTTAAACACACACGTTACAGTTACCTACCTTTATGTCGATCCCACCCACAAACAGAGCATTGGGGGTCAGCTTGCCTTCAGGGAGAATGTACCCGTTTGATAACTTCAACGACGTGACAGTCTGGTTGAAGTTTCTGGGTTTGTTGTAATCCTTGAATAAAATATACAAAAATGTATGTTTTTATATATATATATATATATATGTGTGTGTGTGTGTGTGAAGTGTCTTGCTCAAGAACAACAACTGAGAATCGAACCGGCGACCTTCCGGTTCCAGGACGACTCCGACACACAATATACATATTTACTATTAAACTAACTTGGCCATGATGAACACCCTATGTTAGCTTCCCTGAATTAGCATGTCACAATATAGCTGAGGAGTGGTTAACGAAAGGCTAACCATCTAATCTGAACTAATGCCAACTAAAAAACATTGATTGTGCAACTTTTTACTAGTTTAAAAGACCCACTAATAACAATATTTAAAAAGCCTAATAAGAAATGCCACAATTGTAATTAGCCTGTGCTTAACCTTGACCTACATTTCTGAAGGTGGGGGGATGGGGGATTTTTTCGGCCGAAATGTTTTGTTCAGTATATTTACCATGACATACTTCCTCAAGGAAGAGAAAACTTAAATGAATCATTGATATAAAAGTAATCCGTAGTGGTTTAAGTAACGATTTATCCTTAAAAAAAATAAACGTGGCCTCAGCTAATACATGCTAATAGTGCGCCATTTTCTTGCCCAGAAAATGTTAGGCTAACAATAATGCGTGCTCGATAGGATTCAATAAATCAGCACTTCTCCTACAATATTCTTTTAACTAACACTACAATATTCATGTTTTGCAAATAACTTACCATATCTAAAACAATTAAAACCAAAACTTTGGCTAAGTGCTCACGCTGAAAACCCGCTTCGTCCTGCCAGACAAGTACAGCGAACCCGCTAACGCTAAGCTCCGCCCCCAAACCCCAGGCGACCCTTCACTGCCAGACCCTCTTCAGAGAGTTTCATTTATTAAAATGTACTCGTAAAATTAAATTAAATCCTCTCGTTATATGTACGTTTTAATAAGTAGTTTGTAGCATTCTAGTGGAAACTAATTAATCATTGTGAAAATTATTTTAAATGATAGGTATCTAAATTGTTTACTTTTTTTGCCTGTTGAGTCACCTGACGCAGACACAGAATTTACGTGCACACGCAGCGAGCGTAATTGATGTTGCCTTCCATAGATGTATTGGAGATACCCTACGGACTGTTATATATATCTATGATTGGAGCGGACGTATCAGTGCGACCGCCATCTTGGATGGGTACCTCTCGCGCTCCCAGCGCATTTATTTACACTGAGAAAGCTGTTCCTCCAACTAAAATAATCACAACTCCATGATTTTATTTCACACGATTTGGTTTGTTACAAACAGCAAAGATGTAGTTATGTTATTGGACACGGCCACAAATTAAAAATAGGAGCTTTCATGCTGAAATACTTTTTTAATCACTTAAATTGTCGCTTAAATTGACTTTATTGTCCCTCAGTGGTTATATTCAGGTGCATCGGCGGCAAAGTGACAGGAAATTCACACAGGGTGAACATATTTTGTATGAATAAGAGATAAAGTCAATTTAAAGAATTTAAAGAAAATAAATTACTGAAATAATTTTGATGACTCCATTTCTAATATGAGTCAAAACAGAGAAAATATTTTAACCCCACCTCTGATGGGTTTCCTGCCCATCCTTCCAACTTAAGGACTCGGGCTGTTCCATTAAGTGAGCGACCTAACTGCCGAAATCCAAGTGTGTCTTTTGGAAACAACTTCAGCACCAGGACCAAGGACCTGCAACTAAAAGCTCTACCACAGAAAAGCATAGTATTATATTCAGTGGACTACATTCCGATGGACCCCCCTGAGCATCAGCGACTGTCCATATCTTGCATCCCTAAGCCGTTTCCCCAGAGGGTGATTGGTGGACCAGTCCCATGGGCACTCACCTACAGGGAAATCAGACAGCGGCAAGTGGCAAAGTCAACATCTGTTCACCATCAAGCCTGTTATGGTCCAACTGCAGTGTGTCTGTATAAGTAAGAGATTCAGTGATATATATTCTATAGTTTACTTGCATTTAATGTAACATTTCATTCTTATTTTTATTGCAAATTATGTTATTGCTTGGAACTTAAAATTCCAAACATCACCCATTTAGTGAGTAAAACAGGTAATTGTGTTATATGACCTATATATGAGGAAGAGCCAGACTTGTAAATTATTAAACAGGCAGGAAAAACAGCCAGCTAATGTGGCTCATATTCAAAGATGTGAAAAATAGGACATCAGAATCCATAAACAATAAGACACATCGCAGGCACTGAGGTGTAAAGTGGAATGTCTGTGCAGTTTTCACTTATTTATCCCATTAAAAATGTAAAACCTAATGTAAAAGTGAAATTAAACTAATCTTTTTTTTCCTGTTTCAGCTTCTCATCCTTGAGATTTATAAAAACGTTGGACCTCTCCTCCACCAAACTCCTGCTCCCCCCATCTGAGTTTGAACATTTTGTTCAAAAACAGTGCCAAGCTGCCAGAGTGGTTGAGAAGTAAGTAGTGCCAGTCAGACAGGAAGCCAGCCTTCAGATTTCACCATGTCTTTACATTTACTGTGTGCGAACAACCAAGCCAGCAAACCTCATTATGTACAGGCTCATGTTTCCATCTTGTCAGACACACGTCACACTGATTTTTGGGGGGATTGCAGACACTCGTCTTTTGCTGTGCTCCGTTTGTCTGGCACTGGCAGTGCAGTGTCTGCATCATTGATTAGGAGTTGCTGTTTTTTGTAGAAACCAGCTGGTGTACACTGTTTCCTCCTGCTTGGATACCTTTATTCTGTTTTTGTTGTCAGGTGAACCCTGCGTCTGTCCTGGTTTAGGTGAAAGTCATTAGATATTAACTGCATAGATTTGCTACTGTGCAGAAAGATTTGATACCTCTCTAAATGTTTTGGAATCAGACTTCCTAGTAATTTTTAGAAAATGTTTTTCTAAATTGTTTGAGCAAAAATTCAATCTACGTATGAAGTGGTTCTCAAAAATACATAAATTTTGGTTCTCAAAAATAAAATAAATAAATAAAGTTGTGTGTTTAAGAAATAAGAAAAACTCCCAAAGATGACCTGACACAGGACCTGGAACATGTATCATACTTCATTATTTACTTTTGTGCAGGATTTTGGGACCTTTTCACGATTCTTTAGTTGATGCTAAATCACCATTTGCCATATTTTTAGTTCTTTCAACTAAAAATGTGTATTTGCAACAGACTACTCATAAAAATGCATAAATGTAGATTTTCTAACATTATTTTTTATATTATTTCTTATGTGTAGACACAAACACAAGATTCTTTTTTTTTTAGTTTGTCTATTTTATGTTTGAATGAGTTTGGGCTGTTGATGGCGTAACATTCAATGTCCCAGTTCCTTTATAAAACTTGAAAAAGCTGATTAAATGTTAATTGGAATGAACTTATATTATGCTTTATAAAATCCTTACAGACTTTAAAACACTTTATACTTACAGACATTCATCCTTTCATACACTCATTCACAAACAGATGGTGAACTACATTGTAGCCACAGCTGCCCACGGTTACTCTTGTTTAAGCTAAAATAAACATTAAGTGGGGGTAGGAGGGTATTATGCAGAATTGACTTTCTTTGCATCATGTTATAATGTCTTTCCCTCTTCAAAACATTCCAAGAGTGTTGCTTTAGATCCTGTCACACTATACCGTTTTAGACAACTTATGCTGACCTATGAAAATTCTGTTATGAACAATTGAATTGAATTGAATTGAATTGAATTGAATTGAATTGAATTGAATTGAACAAATTATTCTTATAGGTATGTAATTGTAGCATTACAGTATGCATACGTCCCAAAGAGGATTCATTTTATTCCATCTTCAATGTACGGTACTTTTTGAATGAATAATGAATTCTAATGTAGCAACCCTACTTAAACCCAAAGATAGCAGCACAAAGACGTTTTTAGACCAAATATTTTACATTTAAACAATTTTAGACCAAAATGTTGAATTTTAGTCATAAATAGAAAGGTTTTACCCTTGGGGCACAGTTTAGACTGTTAATCTGCCAAAAAACGCATCCCGTTTAAATCGATGTACGAATATTGTCGATGGCGTTGTTCACAAATTTAAATTAGAGGTAATCTGGGAACACGAGTGGGAGGATATGGAAAAAAATCAGAAACAATGTAATTTTTTTTATTACAACTTAGAAAATATATTCAGTTGGTCAGGGAGAATAAAAATCATTCACATAGGAAGATGTGTAGCAAACATTTGAAAATAAAAAAACACTAAACTAGAAAAACAACTACTCTGAGGTAGATCCGAAACTCTATTAACAGTTTCAAATTACCTTTTTTTCAGATTATAAGCACCACACAGTAAAAAACTCTAGGTAGAAAATTTTTCTATGGATCTGTAAAAGTTGGTGACTGATTCAAGTCTCAGTACCTCAGAGGCCATCATTGATTCCTATGTAGCGTAAATCGATTCCAACACATTCTTCTCAAATGTCAGTTGAAATAAAAAAGTATGTGTGATGATTTTTATGGCATAAGGATCTGTCGCCAAACGAAGCGCTGGGTCATGACTCTCTGTAGGATTTTATCATACAGGTTTTTGAAGGCCGATACCGATTATTTTGACATCAGTCTAACCGATACGCCGATACGCCAGACCAAACGCGATGTAAGCGGAGTGATGATTGATATAACACCCACCACCGCATATTTCCAGAGTTAAGTTGAAGGATCGCCATCTTTGCTGTTTCTGGTGTGTTCTCTATCATTAGACTTGTGGAAGTGGTGCGCGTAAGCATGTTAAACATTTGCAAAGCTTTGAAAGGACAGATCGTCATGTCCTCTGAGCTGCAGGGTGTTTTTAACAGCATGCTGGTGGGAAAGGTGCCCTAATAACTGTGGGCAGCTCAGTCGTACCCTTCACTCAAACCGCTCGGGAGCTACGTGACTGATCTGTTAAGCAGACTACAGTTCCTCCAAGTAAGATTTATGCTCACTTTGGGTCATGCAGTCTGAGGAGATCTTGAGGATATTTGGAATGTGACTTCTGAGGGAATGTCTTACATGCCAAATACTTCAGTAACTTTACTGAATTTACAGAATTGTTCAATCTGACGTTATTGTTTTGAAAACTATTAAATGATCTATTTATAAAAATCTTTATATTTTAATTTGTTTATCTGACCAGGGGTGGATAAAGACGGCCCACCTCCAGTCTTTTATTTCATCCAGTCATTTCTTACTGGAGTGTCTCAGAACTTTGTCAGGAAGTACACCATCCCAATTGACTAGGGTTTAAATTTGAGGTGTTCATTTGATCCCAAAGCCTTTTGCCATGTTTATTAAAAATACATTAGGGATATTTATATTCTTCTGACTGATTTTCAGGTAACCAATGAGGAGGCCCACATGAAGGAGAAGCTTGAGTACATTCGGGGTCTCTTCATGGAAGGGGCACGTTGGGAAAGGCAGACCAGGGTCATCAGCGAGTCCTTACCTAAGAGGCTGTTTGACCCCTGCCCATCATCAAGCTCAAACCCGGAGAGATGGCCAAGTTCAAACATGAGAACATCTACATTTGTCTTGTTTACAAAACCAGTGCTTGTTGAGGTATGCTGTCCACCATTGGCCACTCGACCAACTATATCCTGTCCATCGAGCTGCCCTCTGACAAGCCACTGGATCAACGGAGGGGTGGCCTCTGCCAGCTAAACGACCAACAGTGAGCCAATTCATTTTTTGAGCTGCTGTTATTTTGTTAAACTAGAAACCAAAAAGTAAACTTTTTTTTTTTTATCAAAAATTGTTTGTTTTTTGTATCACAGCCTAAAAATACATTCAGTTTTTTAAATAAATTTGAAAGAGACATCTGGACAACAACAAACCAAAACAGGACTGAAAATATGACTTCCACATGTGATGCACTAGTAATTTTTAGAAATAACTTCCCATACATGTAAAATGTATTTCCTAAATGTATTTGTAGACATTAGTGTTTGATTACATTGAAATTCAGTAGTTTATATTTCATAAATCAAGTAATTTAAATAATCATTTTGTCTGTGCAGATTTTACACTAAAGGCACTAAAAGGAAGCATTTTTTGTAGTTGTTTTGTTGCACCTTTGTTTTTGTTTGTTTTTCAAAAAGGTTTGTAGATTAGGATTTAGGCCTTGATAATACTTATATAATCCCAACTCTTAAAAGATGTATATTTACATCGCTCATTAACTGATTATGTCATCTCATCAGACTCAAACACAGGAGACGAACACTAGATGGCAGCAAATGCAAACCTGTATCAAACCAGGATTAAAAAATATTTTTGTGTGTGCAGCAAACACTGAGATGGTCTCTGTGCAGCTTTTAAAAGCAGGATCACATAGTGAACCTGCAATGTGTGCTACGTTGTTTGTTGTCATTTCAAAAGCAACACATGAGTTAAAAAACAAAAAGGTCTCAGGCTTGCCTCATGAGAATGTACATGTTCTTTATATGCATGAGTGTGTTCATCCATTGGTGACTAAATCACCCCCGTGTGTGAGAGTGTAAATGTTTGTGTGTCTCATGTGCCTTTGTGTCCATGTGATGGACATGCAACCTGTCAAAAGGGTCCCCCATCTCGCAGTGACACCACCTCCCTGCAACCCAGAAACAAGAAGCAGGTAAAGTTAATGACACAAAAATGCAGATTAAATTGAGGAACTTGAGCAAACAAATCAACAAGAGAATTTGCCTTTTCCGAAAAAAAATTGCAATGTGATTACTTAATGCTGAAAGAGTTTTTCAGAAAAAAAGAAAAGCTGCACAAAAAAAATTGATTTGTCGTAAAATTAAAGAAAAAGTTGAAAATAGCAGAAAAGTAGCCAAAAGTAGCTGCAAAGGCCTGGATCTAGCACATGTTTTCTGAATTAAGCAGCTGACAGAGGTAAAATAATCACAAAGGGTGAATTTAGCTGAAAATGAGCACCCTCTTCATAAGACTGTCATACTACAACAGAGTGTTCATTCATTTCATCAGACCACATATCCATCCTGTCCACAGCCATCAGTTTAACAACTCTTTTACAAAACCAGCATAATGAGTTACAACAACATTTAATTTCCAATTGAATTGAAATAGCTAAAATATAGTTTAAATTGCAGAAAACAGCTGAGCATATATTAAAGAAGCTGATACAGGAAAATGTAATTAGCAGAATAATGATGGAAAAACTGAGAAGCAAAACTGAAGCAGCAGAAGTTAAAATGAGCACAAA
The DNA here is from genome assembly GCA_032275365.1 of Anablepsoides cearensis. NCBI lineage: Eukaryota > Metazoa > Chordata > Actinopteri > Cyprinodontiformes > Rivulidae > Anablepsoides > Anablepsoides cearensis. The sequence continues at coordinate 11,678,004 of JAUBOC010000149.1, read as the reverse complement.
TGTGTGGGAAAAAATACATAAAAAAGAACCAGTACAAAAGGTGAAAAGTGCAGGAAAGGTTTAACTAAGGATTTTAACTCGGTGCACAAAATGTCCAAAAGTAAAATATTTTATAATACCAAAATGTCATAATGTCCTGAAGGTGCTGAAAGTTATAGACCTACAAATAGCATCAGAAATTGTAGAAATTGAAGTTGCCGAAAATTGGATCACACAATAAACACAACATGAAAACAATAAGCTGTCATGTCATGGCCAGAGTGTAAATTGACTGGGGCTGATCTGAGTGAGACAGCTGATCACTTTTATATTCAGAATATTTGCTGATTTTTCTCTGCATCAGAACTTATTCAATCAAAGCTTATTTGGCTTCTAAATTCGACATAAATAATAAAAGCCCTTATGGTGCTAACAGAATTTGAGAATTGTCAATATTTTTGCCTTAAACTTTAGCATTAATTGCTGAAGTCAGCCCTGGGTGCCTCTTAGCAAAATATCTCCCGAACTGGAAAGCCTTCTAATGAAACTTTCACAAATCATTACAGCTCAGAATATTTGGCCTTTGTGAAAAAAGAAACCAACTCTTTGCGCAGATCCAAAGACACTGGGGACAGAAGATGACTTCATAGCTTCCTGCCTCTCAGACACCATCCGGATGAAGTCTGGCAGTGACAAGCAGCCAGGGGTGGGAAGAAAAGTCCTCGTGTTTTACACAGCTGGAGCTTTTATTTATTTTTATTTATTTTATTAGCCCGCAGCGACGGAGGCGCACATCCAGCTGTGGCGGTGCAGAGCTGGGAGGTGTGTCGGTCATCAGTCGCACAGCTGTCGCCTCCTCCTTCTGTGTGTGTCTCGCTGTGTGTAAAAGTGTGTGTGTGAAAGAGAGAGAGAGAGAGAGAGAGAGAGAGAGAGAGAGAGAGAGAGAGAGAGAGAGAGAGAGAGAG
>JAUBOC010000149.1:11650563-11676960 GCA_032275365.1 Anablepsoides cearensis | reverse complement strand
AGAGAGAGAGAGAGAGAGAGAGAGCGAGAGAGAGAGAGAGAGAGAGAGAGAGAGAGAGAGAGTTTCCTGTGCTCTCTTTTTTGTTGGCGTTCACTTCACACACGATGGCGCGCCTGCGTCCTCGCTCAGCCCCGCCGCCGCCGCTCCGGGAGCCCCGCCGCCTTTCATGAGAGTCCACGAGAGTCTCCTCCATGGCTGAATTTGGGGCCAAGAAGAAGAGCGACGCGGGCCCACCGGTTGCTGGCTGGAAAGCTGCGTGCGGGGGAGCCGCCGCCTCCTCGTCCGCCGGAGGAGCGAGCAGCGTGGAGACGCACCGGGGAGGAGAGCCCGTGTCGAACGGAAACTGCGGCGCGCCGGACGCCGTCAGGAGGGTCCAGAACGAGTCCGGCTGCGAGTCCCCGACGTGGGAGAACGCGGGGGGCTCGGATTCTGCTCGCAAAGCCATCCCCCGACGCAGCAGCCTGATCAAGGTAGGTCATCACTCCAGTGAGAAATTGATTATAGCATTCTGATAGGACTTCATTATTTCATACTGCTTCCTGCTTTGACACATTAAAATCTGTAAAATAAATAAATAAATCATGTAACCCAGATGTGGAGCTCTCCTCCAAACTGCACCTGAGTATTAACTGTTTCTGTTGATCCGCTGTGACTCTGCCTGCTGTCAGCTGGCCTAATCTGTGTCAAACAGCACAATAATCACTCACCTCAGCTGGCTTCCTGTGCCAGCTGCTGTTCAGGAATATTTTCAAGCTCAGACAAGACCCAGCAGATCAGACAGAGTCAACTCTGGATGTGTTTTACAGCCATGCACGATCTTGATTTCATTTATTCATTTCCACCCAGTAGGTTAAACCACCAAAGTTTTATAGCTCCCAGGAAGGTTTCGAAAGAGATAGTGGCATCTGTGCAGCAGTGCAGCGGACCTGGGATCAGAAAGTTGCATGATGTCCTTGAACAAAACACCTAAATTTTGTCATTGCATTGATGGAACAGCAGCTGATTGGATCTCCCTTCCTCCCTGAATTCACATTCATAATTAAAACTAGATTTCTTTTTGGCTTGCATGCTAAAGTTTTAAACAAAAATCTCCCTAAAACCCGTTTGCTCTCAGAACATGTGTTGGAGACGATTCTCAGCTACCTTCAGTTGTTCTCTCGCACCTTGAAATTGGACTCTGTCTTTAAAAAAAACTACCATTTCACACACTCCCACTTCAGCACATCTTCGCAACAATGGGTTCAGTGGGAGGAGCTCTGTAGAAATAGGTGGAGCTTTGTACCAGAGGCAGCTCCACATGATTGAAAGATTTATCAAACATGCATGAACGAGTCAAAGTATCACTATGTTTTTGATGAGGAAACATTATAATATGATATAAAGTTCGTAAAAGTCGATTTTGCATAATACCCCCTCCGCCCTGCTGTTGGTATTGCCCCTGCTTTTGTTGCCAACTTGCAGCAGTGTTACTTCTTTGCGCTCAATCAGCTGGAGAAAAAGAGGAAGAGCGAGCAATTGTGAAACCACATGTGATCCCCTCCGCAGCTCGCAGTAAAACACGTTTTCTGCCTCAATAGTTTGATGTCACTTTTATTTAGGCAAAGCTCCCAAGTTTATGTTGAAATTCTTCACCATACACCAGCGTTTTTTTTTTATAATAGCTCTTTATGCAGTGCCAAATGAAAAACATCAATACCTTGTCCCCTTGACTCAGTCCTTTTATGGTTTTTGACCCCCCCTCCCCTTCCTTGGCATGCGTGAGGCCCTTACATCGATCCCCAGCTGCTGCTTTGTCTCCCCGGAGCTGCTGCCTGCAAAGACACGATTATTTAAACATGCCACCATCCTTGTGCGATTGTCACTGACTCAGCGAGACAGGAAGCAGGCCCGTTGACCAATTTCCGTGTACAGTTCGTGTTGCAATATTGCTATTAAACCATGAGCAGTTGGTGGTGACAAATCACTTTCACTGGAACACACACAAACACACACACACACACACACACACACACACACACAGAGAACCAGACAAATGTTTCTCACCTCTTTGCCCACACACAGGCCTGCTCTTGTGTGTTTTACTGGCACAGACAGCTTAACAGAAACTATCTGAAAGCTCTCGATGTGCCTGAAGTTCTGGACTCATGATCTGACTTTGCAATTTTTTTTTGCAGAGTCATGTTTGAGTGGCTCTCAAGAGCATCACTGTCACTCTGGTTGCTGCTTTTGCTTTAAAGGAGGCGGACGGTATGGGAAAATCACACTACTTCACATCCTTCCTTTGTTTTTCTAAACGCGCTCTTCTTGGTGTTTTGCTTGTTTTAATATTCAGCGGACGTCTTTAGCCGAAAGCTTTCGGTGTCCAGCAGGGGAGCCTGGTGCAACAGCATGCAAAGTGTGTTCACCATAAAACTTCCTTGTACCTTTGAAGAATGGAGCTTGAGCGTGTTAGGAGTTATTAATCAATCTGTCAACTCTACGTGCTTTTTTCATCTTTGCTAAAATACCCCTATGGCTATTTTGCAGGATTCCGCATAACAAGCTCGTGCCTGGCATGCCGGATAAACAGGAAATGTGACATTCCAGGCTGGTTTTAACCACAGCGCCAAGGTTCTTGTCCAGCCTGTGTCTTCCTGTTCCCCTTCAGATGATTTACTGAGAGTAGCTCATTAGCATGCGTGTCATCGGCTCGCCTCGCTTTCATTCCCTCTCGCTCATACGTGTGGAGAGGAGCGGTGGGGTGGCCACTTCATTTAACGGGGAAGCTTAGATCTTTTTGAAGCCAGGTTGGGTGGAAAAGTTATGAGGGTTTATTATCGTGTCGCTCCTTAAATGACCTCAGTTCTGAGAAAGAAGAGTTTAATTCTGCAGATACCACAAACGGCACAGATGCTACAAAGAACAATGGCCTTTTCGTGATGTGGTTTAGCAGAGGTGCATGGCTCAGCACCACCTAAACTAAACCACACTTCGGTCAGTTGTGGCAATCTAAAAACTGGGTCATCATTATCAGACCAGCTCAACACCAGATCTGGCTCACACCCGTCTGCTATGTTCTGACCAAAGAGGTCTGCTGTGGTTTTAAACCAATTCCAATTTCCAAAGATTTCCTTATGGCTTGTGTAATTGCAATTTTAGAAACCTATACACCACTGCCTGTTTTGTACGGGTTATTCTGACAGAAGCATTATGATAGTCCTGCAGGAAGTGCTACTATTGCTTAGTCCTAGCTTGAAACCTTTCTATTCCTTCATTTTCACCCGTCCAATGTATTTACCTGAAGGGGGAATAAACATGTTCTAGCAGTAAAGCTGAGCTCACCTGTGACCAAAGTTTCCACTGTATAACCCTTTCAAAGTGGCAGGTAAAGATCCTGGGGCACAACAAGTAGAGGCTGCATTGAATAAAGTGCCGTTAGCAAACATCTTAATCTTATTTATATGTTCAAAATGTACTGCCCATCCCTACTATCAACACCAGGAAATATGAGTTTTTCATAACTTTTTTTCACTTCAAAAGCGCCGAACAACAGTTTTGAGTCTGTTTCAGGCTCCTCCAGGATGCAGATATGCATCACGTCCCACCGAACGCTCACATAAACAAACACTCCTGCCGAGCTCTGCCTTCTAGTAAAAAGAAAAAATAAATATGACTCGCTCGTTAGTCATGCCGACACACGCCACCAGGTTCTCTGTTTTAGAGTTATGTGTGATTTTTCAATGTTTTTTTTTTTTCAAATCTACATAAGTCCGAAATGAAAATGAAATAAGCAGTTCCTCTGCAGGTTCCCAGTTTATACAGTAGATTGTTTTAATTCAGAGGTAGTGCTACTGATCCATCTCATTGTCTGAGTTGCAAAGTTTTCATCTGGGATTTAAAGGATTTATTATAAATGAGTTTGTAACTTTTATCATTATGCATATTTGATAGAAGTACGCTTGCATTTTGGATCCCTTTGTGTGTTTTTCACTTCATGAGCAGCATTAGAATGAGGTGTTTGCACAATACCTGCATTAGGATGATAGTTGTTTGATTCGGAGCATCTCCTGCTGTTCAAGTCAGCATCTTTAGCTCACTTTGGACCGCATGAGGATCTCCCAGAGAGAGGATTAACCTCCCTGCTGGTTGTGGTGGAACCAGAGGAAATATTGATGATTGATTGCTCTATCCTCTATCCTGTCTTATTTATATTCAGTACTTAAAAAAACATTCGTATTATATAGAAAACACTGACAAAAAATAAGACAAAATGTGGTGGAGTGATTAACGCTTCATTTTCTCTTCGGCTGATATTCCTGGTTTGCACTTTAGCTCTGTGGGGTGTTTGCATGTTCTCGTGCCCCCAGTGTCCCCCACAGCTTAATGATAATTAGTATTTCTAAATTTGCTCAAGTTATTATCAAAGGCCCCAGCTAGCCCTGTGAGACATGGTTCAGCTCGAGCCTCCAGCTAAAATCCGGAAATAGCTAAAGCAAATATCGCAAACTCATGGATGGATAAAAACAAAATATATTCACAAACAACCTGAAAAGGCAAACTTCATGAATTTTTGTGAGTCCAAGAAAGATCATGAGGGGTATTTTCCTCTTCTCAAACAACCAAGTGTAGACTAATAAAATGCAAACCCAATCCTTGCATTGACATCAATACGACTGGAGATTTAATCTTAAAATAACTTAATCCCATCAAAAAAAGAGGACTCTTTTGGCTTTTTTTTTGTTTCCGTATTCAGACTCAGTTCCCTGACATACATACAAAGAGAGTCAGTCAAGGGAATAAGTGAGCCGCACCAGCAGCACAAGACCTACATAACTACAGGCAAGAATGGTTTCACTGGCTGCACATTTTCATACAAACAAGCTGAAAACTTTCAGTTTTACACCTCCGGCAAAAGCAGGACCTCGTTCCATGTGGGACGACTGCACGTTGTGATGAACTCCCCTCTTTTTTTTTCTCTTTAGATATAAAAATACGGGAAAAAAATTGGATCGGAAGTAGAAAACCGGAGGAGTTTGGCTATTGACGCGAGTTTAATACATAGTTAATGTCAAAAGTCTGATTTGTTTATGACTCATTATTGTTACAGACATTTTTTTGACAAAAAAGAGCATCTTTGAGTAAAATGGAAGAATGTATTAGCATTAAAGTTCTGCTTAAGGCAAAATCTTATGCCGATATACGTTTATGACGTTCACCCAAGTAAAATACATATAGATATTTATTTTGTTTATATTTGCAATGACTTTATAGCTTGTGATTAGTTATTATTGCATTTTATATACACATAAAAGTAAAGGTGATATGGTTTTTGTGTGTATTTGAGTTATGGATTTTAATGACATTCTCAGAAATTAATCATTGGTTACAGCTAAAATTAGTTAAGGCAGGCTAATTGACATTTAGCTAAAAACAAATGTCTCTAAGTCAGCCAGTTTGACAGATAATGAGCAACTTTGAAAATAACTCTTGCATAAAAGGTGACATGCAGTATAGATTCTTTCAAATGTAAAACCGTTTGATTTTTTTGAACAACCACTTGATGCTCCCAGCTGATACCTGTGGGTTGAAGTTAGCGACCTCGCTTTAGCATGCGCCATGCGTGACGTTCGACAGCTAAAACTGTGGTTTGCTCTCCGAGACGATGACCTTTTGAAATCAGCCTTTAACCGGCGTGTGATTGTGTGCTTCTCTGGAGCGAGCGCACGTGGGACATCAAAGGTCTGAAAGTGTAAGGCAGCATCTGCTGCTTCACTCCCCACAAGGCCAGAGGTTTATATTAAGAGAGAGACACTGAGACAGCAGGTTCACCACATTTTCTGCTGAGCATAATTCTCATGCGCTGAGCTGCTACGGACTGACCCGACCACACAGAGCTTCCTAAGCTCTACTTACCTTAAATGTTAGGGGCACACGCAGCCCACACACATGAGCGATGTGCTCTACTTTGTTCAATTCTTGAAGACTCACTATTCATTACTTTAATCAGCAAATTCTTTGATCTCAGATTTAACAATTAAATCTGTTGTTTAAGTGTTTTTGATGCATGATTAGTGTTAAAAAGGGGTTCGATTTAAATGTTTGGTGAGAAGAGTTTTTGAAACTTTTTCCAATCAAGTTCTGAAGAGATTTTTTCAGGAAGACAAAGCGCAGCCTTTAGCTTTCTTGGCTGAAATATTACCCTCTGAAATGTTCTCATGTTTATAGTCAAGCATCCGGTGTACATATGTCAGTATGTTCTCGGCGGCAGAGTGATAAAATGCCACCTGCAGCTTTTCTTTCAGCTTGCTCCTTCTAAATAAAGCTGTCTCTGTGCCTTTTTTTTCCCTTTCCTAAAACGGCCACAGTCGGTTTTGCGGACCACTTTGTAACCACCTCCTCACAGTCACTGTTAATAAAAACACGAGACAGCTGATAGGCTGTTCGCCTCGATTCAGCTTTTCAATCGCCGAGCTTTATCTCTGATTGATCTCATTCAACGAGACCCGAGCTGTCATCAGCAGTTCAGACGAGGACGTTTTTTTGGGGGTTGACAGGGAGTTCAGTCTAAGGTTACGAGCCGTGCGCCGAGCTCAAGGAAGAGGACAGAACGAGCCACCTCAAACAATGTGGACATTCTTAATCCAGGCGCAGGTGAAGAGGGAGGAAGTGTAAATCCATCAGCTCGCTGATCAGTATGTAACCTTAGACGTGACGCCGATGGGTTTACACGTTGGCGTGTCGTGTTCCAAACGCGGTGTTGAATGCTGAGTTGTAATTTAAGAAGTGTTCCCTAACATAAAGCTTCCTGGAGTTCAAGGTGTTGCGGCTCATTGTGAAGTGCTATGGTGATAGCATCCTCCGTTTACTGATTGGTCTTGTACGAGTTGTCTCCAACAACAACAACAAAAAAAAGGGGGTGGCCTTGATGTGTTGTTAAACCAATCTCTCAAAACACTTCTTCACGGCTGACATTGGAGTTGGCTTGGAGTCATTAGAGCGATTGATGGATGGTGTTTTTAGAGACGGAGACGATGACTTAATGCAGGTTCAAATGATGGCTTGCTTCAGGGACAAATAGAAGATCTGAGTGAAGAACCCTGAGAGATGATAAGTACACAGAGTCTATCAGTAGCAGCAGCTCAGCTGAAGTTCACCAACCCGAGGCTGATCTCACTTATTACCTAAAGGAGTGTGTTGGATGGTAGCAGGGAGCAGATGATGGCAGCGGGACTTTGTTAGATGTTTGTCCCCTAAAACATACAAAGAACTTTATATAATCCCACATAGTCAGCTTTTACCGGCCCTGTCACACTAAAATGTTTAAGACAATTTACGTCAACTTATGAAATTTTGTCCAACATTGAAGATGGAATAAAAATAATCAAGTTGAAGTCAGTATGATGTGTACAGACTGTAATGTTAACGATTAGATCAAATATATAACCCACAGATGTTTATAGTAACTAAGTACATTTACTTTGTTACAGTACTTAAGTAGTTTTTTGAGGATTTGTAATTTTACCAATTATTTTTTTAAACTTCTACTTTTACTTTTATTTTGTTACATTTTAAAGCTAAAAATTATACTTTTACATCTTATCTTTAAAATTTAATACATAGTTACTTGTTACAAAATTTAATATGTTCGAACTCATCATGAAAGAAGATCTAAAAACTGAAGTGTTGAATTTACTCAACAAAGTCATGTCAACTGGCTCCACTAAGATTAGTTGAGTAAATTGAGCAAAGAATATACATATTTTGCTCAGTTTACTCAATCTGGTTTAGTGTTTGGTTCCGTAAATTCAATAAGGTACTTTTACTATTACTTTCCAAATGTTTGTGAACAGTTTTATGACTTTTACTTGAGTAGTTTTTTTCATCTGTGAATTTTATTTTTACCAAAGTAATGTTCTGTTCATGTAATTTTATTTTTACTTAGTTATTTTTTTCAAGTACTTTAAAGACCTCTGATAACCCATATAAGTAATCTAAACTTTTTGTATAAAACATTATAATGTGACAGGGCCGTACGGTTATTTACAGCCCCAAAATTGTGACTCGCTGACGTGGTTGCGTCAGGCCAGGTACCAGCATTTTTTACAAAAACTGGTCCAAAAATGCCCTGATAACTGGAACCAACACCAATACCATTATTGATATTGGGATACTGAGATACTGGTATGGATACTCCATTGAATGTGTTACAGTTTGCATTTCAAGAGAAAAGTTTATCAAAATTCATGCAAGCTGATTTAATAAAAAAATTAGCAGGATTATCTATCACGCTTTATATTTAATCTGATCAAGTCAGAGATGTGATGGACTTGCGACCTGTCCAGGGTGTGCCCCGCCCCTCGCACTGTGACTGCTGGATATGGGCACCAGTGACCCCCGTGACCCTGAAAGGAAGAAGCGGGTATAGATAATGGATGGAAGTCAGAGGGGCTGTAGGCCTATAAGGAAGAAGCCACTTTGTTCTGAATAAAAAAAAGGGTTTTAAAAGCCATTGCGTAAGACTTAGGTTCTAACTCAGTAAGTACCCAGTATTGTTGAACTAAAGTACTAATACTCACACTTGGTAAGAGAAAAGCTGGTATTAGTACACCCCTATTTATCTATATATAAAGGTTAAAAACAGAAAGGGGTTAAAGAAAATGTTTTGGTTCAGGCCTTGAAAAATGTTCGTTTTGACACTGACAAGACTATATGTCATGGAAAGATAAAACATAGAAACATCAAAATATAGCTAAAAAATAAAAGCATAACATGACTTAACAGTAAATACTTCTGTTTTGTTTCTTTTAAATTATCCCTACAGTGCTTATATAAGAATAACAGTCATTATGAAGATGAACAAAACCAATAAAGAGGAAAACTTTTATTCTCCCTCCGTCATTTTCTACGTAAAGAAGAATTATTGTAGTTGTTTACCTGAGAAACCCTTGTTAAGAGTAGCACCATTGATTAACACTAAACGGTGAAATAAAGCGTTGTCGTTGTTGCCATGGTTGCTCCCAGTATAATCATCATACCCTGTGATTCAGAGCACTCTAGGTAGACCCATAATGAGCGTATGATGGGATTAGCTGATTTTAAAATGCTTTAATACAATGTTGCTCATGGTTAAAATCAAATCTTCTCTATTAAAAAAAGATTCTTGCACATACATTTATTCACATCTGACACATAAACAAATAATCCCCCCTCTAACCCCGCTGGTGCTGCTGTGCTTCAGGGTGACAGGCTCTTGAAATAAACTATCCCATTAAGCATCAGTCATCTGCTCTCTCTCACACACGAGGCCACAGGCATCGCCGTTCACACACCTTACCAATTTTCACCCCTCCGTTTTTACTCTCAGCAACTGTTCCTTCCTTCTCTCTCAGTCTTAATTATCGGATCAAAGACGCCACCCACTAATGACCTACATCTTCCTTCTGACTCTGAGAAGCTGTAATTAGTGATACAAGCTCGTTGTGTTCAGAAGCTTTCACAAATCATACCATGCATGCATGTAAGCTGCCTAATGAAGGCACCAGACCTTGTTGGTGCCTTTCAGAGAATACCAAGCAGAGGCTCATATTGTCCTCACTGACGATTCACAGCAATCGACTTCCTCAGCTGTAGCTAATCTACATTATTTAGCGCTTTCCACTACAGCACAAAACGTAAGGAAATCTGTGATTGGTAGATTATTCCTTTGTTGTAACAATACTTCATGGCAATGAATCTTGTAATGTCAGACAGCCTGTTAATGTCCCTTTTAAATGTTGCCACATTTATAAGGAACATGCATCTGTGGGATGAGCAGCATAGCTGAATATGTGGGTTATGCACATAAAAAAATAGCCACGTCTTCCCTAAGAAACAGCTTGTTTTGCTGCTGTTATTGAGACTTGTTTTGAGCTTTGGGTCTATTTTGGAGTTTTAAAGGGATCCCTGATTAGTTGTAACATTAGACTTTATTTGTTAAACATATATATTAACTTTAAATTAAATACTGTAAAAATACTGTAGGCTGTTTAGTTTTTATAATTTTTAAACTAAAAGTTTAAAAATTTATTACACGGATGGAGCCATTTTATTTAGACGCAAAGCATTCTGGGTAAATGATGACATCAAATAGGTCCTTTGTGTGAGGCTGCTAACAGCTATATTCACCCTAAAGATTAATGTTGGGCAATATCTGATGATCGTCTATTTTAAATGAAACCAGAGATCGTTGACAGAAGGTAGAAATGACTCAACCTGCAGCTGAAAATATGGATGGAGGACAACAGAGCTGCTTCATGGAAGAAAAACCTCAGCTTAGCCTGTTAGCCTTTGCGCTAGCGCCAACGCTATATTGCCATATGTATTTGCTTGGTGCTAGTGCAACAAACAAGCTAAACTGAGGTCCTTTTCAGTTGCAGACAGAGTCATTTTTGTGTTCTCTCTGCCATGTGGATGGAGGACCTCAGTGACGAGAGGAGAATGTGTAGCGCTGAGCTAATACATATATATGGTAATAGTGTCTGGGCTAACGCTAAAGCTAACAGGCTAAGCTGAGGTTCTTCCTTCATGAAGCTGCTCTGTTGTCCTCCATCCATATTTTCAGTTGCAGGTTGAGTGGTTTCTACCTCCTCCTCTCTGTCAACGGTCAGATATTGTCCAGGATTAACCTTCAGGGTGGATATAGCTGTTAGCAGCCTCACACTGAGGACTTAGTTGATGTCATCATTTACCCAGAATGCTTTGCATGTAAATAAAATGGCTCAGTCCGTGTTAAAATATATTTTTAAAAATTATAAAAACTAAACAGCCTACAGTATTGTTACAGTCTTTATTTAATAAACATTCATTTTAACTGTAAAATAAAGTCTAATGTTACAACTAATCAGGGATCCCTTTAAACTTAATTAAGTTTGAACCTTTTCATAGGCCTGACCTTAAATGAATGAAATATGATACGTCATGTAAAACTGGTTGCTATAGCCATCATCTATTTCTGCACCTTTGTACGTGGTTGAGTTATGTTTTTTTGAAACCAGCGTATGTGCACTCAAGATGTAGAGCTTTAAGACAATTACAGCCACACAACTTTTCTTTTATAAATTAAATAACTAATTGCAGCTAAACATATTGGAAAAATGAAGATTAGAACATGTAGTACGGAAGATAAGAACTATGTTTTGAATTGTTTTGTTCGTTGACTTTATTTTGTTCAATTGTTGCCAATTGACAGTAAAAAAAAATCTGTTTCTGTATTTTTTTTTAAAGCTACACATGTTTCACTGACGTGACATTTTGAGGACAGCGTGCTCACGGCTATTGCAGATGGAAAGTTTGGGCATCCATCGTGTCTTTATCACCAGCTAGCATCAGTCTGAAACCTAAAAATAGCACGAAGCATGTCAAGATTCACGAGTGTTGTGGCTTTGGCGCAACGTCGTTTTTCGTTGTACCCCCCCCCACCCCTCTGCTGTCACTCTCAGCTCTCAGTGGAGTTACAGGAAACTGACTGTGATGGGCTGCTTCCTGTTTTCAAGTGGTTTTGAAAACTCATCTTGCTTTACGTGAGAAAACAAATTAGGACCGCCATGAAGCAAACATGCAGCACAGAGATTAGGTGGAAGAAAACTGGACGTCTTATCAAGGAATGAAGCTTGAACTTGTTTTTAGTTAGTTTTTTTCCCACGTGTTAAATTTTTATTTCATTTAAATGTGAGTTTTGCTGCAAGACCTTTGCATGTCCTTTAGTTTTCTCTTGGTGAGATCATTTATTCAGAGTACACAGTGACATCAGTGCGTTTTGAGCTCCTTATCTGGGATTTATGCTGCAGGCCAACAGAGGTGATCAACAGGACAGCTTCTCCAGCTGATGAGAACTAAATCCAAAAATAGTGCTAATTTTCATCTTCATAAACTGTAACTTGAATGAAACATATTCATTTCATCTGCTTTATTTCTGCCCACAGCCCTGTTAGTGAAGGATGATGTGCTGGAGTGTTTAGTTTATGTTTCTATTAGGTAATATATGCTTAGCATCTGGGACTGATACACCCAGAGGGACCATTAAGTCTAGTTTTCCATGCATAGAAGTATAGATTGAAGATAACATTAATCTGCCAGTGAAGAAAAAATAAAAGTGTGCAGGATGGGTGGAACCACACTCGACTTTGAAAAGGTGTTTCTGTTTTTTTCTCTTAAATTGAGAGTGCTTCTTTTCAAAATATGAAACCCGATAAGCTTTTCAATTCCTCGCGTTGCATCCATCTCCTCAATCTAGGGTTGATTTCAGAAGCTTGAAGCCCTCCAGCCTGATGAGTTTCAAATAAGCTCCTTTATTAGTCAGCGTTTCAAAGTGTCAATGGATGACTTGTTCTGTTTTTGAGGGGCTAGAAATGAAAGACATCCTGCGTCTCTTTCACTCCCTGCAGTTAAATTGAAAGGGGGGGAGGCTCGTCCACACCCTCGGCCTTTCTCCATCATAGCCTAAGGGACAAGGGATATTTGAAGGGCTCTCTCATAACATCCCGCTTCCCTCTTCAAGTAAAAAAGGAAATAAAAAATAAAAGAACCCATTGATTCTGTGAGGATTTGTGATGACCAGGCTCCCTCCCGTTCAACAGAGGAATAACTTATCGTCTCCTCCTACTCATGTTAGTCCGGATTCTTCAGATGAAACGCAGCTCTGGTCTTTATGTATATTTTTTTCTATCTCTCTATTTATCCCTGTTATCTCTTGCCGCCTTTCATGTCCCTCATGTTTTTTTCACATGGAGGGTTCCTCGCTTGTCATCTCATATGAAAGGCACGAGTGCTCTCGCGGTTCGTATTGTTTGAATGAAGTCAGAGTGCTGAGACTGACCGAGATCTGATCAGGGACGGCAGATGTTCACTATTAACATAATAACCTTAATTTGCTTAAAGATGATCAAAAGGACTTCCCCCGCGCAGGCGATCATAGACGACACCAAAATGTCTGTAACTCAGTCAGTTTGGAAGATTCTGAGCTCAGATTTGATGTGGTCGTAGATAAAAGTTGTTTACAACACGTACTCTGGACGTGACATCTTGCAGAATTGGCTGAGATTGCAGATTATTTTTTAATCTTTAACCAAAGTCTAACCTTTCTCAACATAAAAGGCAGCATGTGTGTACTTTTATGTTGAGAAAGGTTAGTGAGATACATTGTTACCTATGTAAGTGCATTTCCAGTGACACTGCATGGAATTGAATCTACACTAATCATATTATCTGGCTTATCCTGCCTTAAAACTGACCTCACTTGGTTCTTTAATTAAGTTGCATCAGGAAAATTGAATAATTTTTGCCCACATGCTACATGCTCTTATCTGTTAGCAGAAGGCTCTTTGTGGGCGGGACGTCTAATTGGTCAATAAATCAAATGGGAAGCTGTGATGTCGTGCTCAGATAAACTGATTGGAGTCTGCCAGCATTGTCGTGGACGGGGCAGGATTAGAATGCTGCAGCCCGCTGCCTCTGTCTAGTCAGGTATGATTAATGGTATGGTGGTGAAGGGCAAGGGCAAGCAAAGGCTTTTAAGCGTGGCATTGGGGAAAAAAGAAAAAGAAAATAACAGATTGGGAAGAGGAGGCTGTACCATAGATGGACAATAATCTGTATGGTTATATAAGCACATGGATTTTAATCCTTTGATGTCCATTGTGGACTAGGGAAAAAATGTTTGTCATGCTAGAAGTTGGTAGTTTTCCAAAATCATTACTGTCGATCTCTGTGTCTTTCCTTTGAAATGTATTTTATGAACTTATTGCACTCTCCTCCTCCCCTTTTTATTCTTTCACTCCCCTCCCTCCCCTTTAAGGATGGCTCGCGAGCCAGTCGGGAGAAAAAGAAGACTGTGTCCTTCAGCAGCAGCCTGTCGGAGAAGAAGATCAGCAGTGCTGCCGGATGCATCCACTCCATGGTAGGCTTCAAAAAAATTACATTTTTTTTTTGGTTTATTTTATGATGTACAACGTATCAAACATTTAGAGTCCTTGCAAAGAACTGCTCGGAGTGCAGTAATCCATATGTCAAGTGTCCTACGTTTGCACTCTGCACAACAATTATAAACAGTAATTGGCCAATCAGATAGGCCCTCACTGCCCTTGATGCCCAAATCAGATATAAATGACAGGGCTGGGATGATAAAGAAAACAAAGTGATGTGACAGAAGAGAATGAGAAAAGTTTATCTCAACTAATATTGCAATGTTAGGGAATTATATAGTACAACCCTATAACAGTTGGGACATTCAGTGCATCTCATGAGCCCATATTTTTTCCCAATCAAACAAAAAAATGTACATTTTTAGGTGATCAAACATTAAAAGTCTTCCATTTTGTTTTTGCTTGAAGCAGGTTTTTGCAATTCCTAAAAGACATAGCCTCGATAAAATCCACTTTTTATACCCGCTCCTCTTACTGACCTCCTCTGAGCTAACTTAATTCACTGCAAAATTCTCCAACACCTAATTTTACAGCCTTGTTCTTGCCACAAAATGCTAACTTGTTGAATTTTTCTCTGAAAGTGAAACAATTTGGTTTGTGAAATTAGCAAATTTTGTCATTATTTTTCATTTTACACGATGTTCTAACCTTTTTTTTAATCAGGGCTGTAAATGCAGATTTTCCTATGAATGTGCAGCTCCAACGCCAAACAAACATCCATGAATTCGGGTGTATAAAAAGCTTTTAGTCATGTCAAGGATCCATCAAAGCTTATTGCTGATATAAGATCCGCTGTGGGTGACAGCCTCGTCTGCATCTCGTTCCCAGGTTGAGGGGAGTGAGCTGAAGAAAATCCGACCCAGCACCCGCGTTTACCAGCGTTACTACCTTCTGGATGCGGGGCTCCAGGCTCTGTACTGGGAACCGTCCAAGAAAGAGTCAGACAAAGCTCGGATCTCGCTCGACTCGATACGAGAGGTCAGTGTGAACAAAAACAAGCTCAAAATCAATGATTCAACGCTGGCTCTTTTTTTTTCACTTTGCTTTAGAAATGACCCAGGAGTCCTTTTAGAGTAACACTATAGAAGTGTTTAAAACACTGAACCATATGGAAGAGAACAGGTGATTTGCTTTTATTGTATCTGATGTGGGGGTTTTAATGCATCTCTTGCGGTCACAAATTGTAGGTACGGACAGGTCGTAACACAGAAACCTTCCGCACCAGTGGAGTTTATGAGCAGATTTCAGAGGACTGTGCATTCTCCATCATCTATGGAGAGATTTATGAAAGCTTGGACCTGGTGGCTAACTCTGCTGAAGTGGCTAACATTTGGGTGACTGGGCTGAGGTATGGCAACACAAATGCCCAAGAGAAGTTTTTTACTGTACACTTGAAAGTTAAATTATTAAAAAAAGACATTCCACTTGTATTTTTTAATGCAAATAGTTAAATGTGCTATGATGATGCAACAAAATATCTATATCAGTTTTTTTCTTTTTAATCTTTTGGTTCAACCCTAATTCTAAGAACATGTAAAACATCAATAAAAACAATGCAATTATTTAAAATCTCATTAAACCAGGGCTATTCAAGGGACGGCCTGTAAGAAAATGTCTAAATCCCTGTTTATTATACCAAATTATTTACAGTATTATGTCCATTCATGTCCATTATTTTTCTTGTCTGCTTCTAGGTATCTTATGCAGTATGGAAAACATGCCATCGACATGCTTGCCAACAGCCAGGACAGTCTTCGCCTCCGTTGGCTGGAGCAGTTGTTCTCCTCGGCGGCTGCGTCTGACAGACCGGAGGACATCGAGGAAGGGATTCCGTTGCAGTCGGCGGTTAAGCTGGTGCGAAACGTGAGTCCTGGGGTGAGCGCCGTCAAGGTGGAGCACCGGTTTAAAGAGCTGCAGCGAGTCAGGGAGAAGACGGGTGGGCCCGCGGTGGAAAACGGTTCGGGTACGAAAGACCCGAGCCCGAGCAAAAAGCGGACCGTTCGAGATGGGCGCGTCACCAAGAGGGAGTTCATGGAGGCCTTCCACGACTTCTGCACCCGCCCAGAGATCTACTTTCTGTTGGTGCAGTTCTCTAGCAACAAAGAGTACCTGGATGCCAAAGACCTGATGAAGTTCATCGAGGCGGAGCAGGGTGTGGCTCAAGTGGGTAACACAAATTAGTCACACATACATCTAGAAAACAAGTCAAAGACAGGGTTAAACATTTACTAGCCCATAATTTGTATCTATAAATTGTGAATCCAGTCTAACTTTTTATATATTATATTGGACTATAATCTACAGCTTCCAGGTTGGAAGGATACGAACATGTAGTGCTTCTGTCCGTTGGCCTCTAATTTCTCTTTCGTTTCACCATTTTCATGTGATTTGTCGTCCAGGTGAGCGAAGAAACTAGCCTGAAGCTCATCCAGACCCATGAGCCATCGGAGGAGGGACGGCAGCTGGGGCGCCTGTCTTTGGATGGCTTCACCAGCTACCTCACCTCGGCCGAGTGCCACCTGTTCGATCGGGAGCACCATGACGTCTGCCAAGACATGTCCCAGCCGTTGTCTCACTACTACATCAACTCCTCCCACAACACCTACCTCATCGAGGACCAGTTCCGAGGCCCCTCGGACGTTTCGGGCTACATCCGTGCTCTTAAGATGGGTTGCCGATGCGTGGAGCTGGACATCTGGGACGGCGCCGACGAGGAACCCATAGTGTGCACGGGGCACACCATTTCCCCGCCACTGGCCTTGCGTTCTGTTTTAGAAGCAATTGGAAAGTTTGCTTTCGTAGCGTCAGAGTATCCCTTAATTCTGTGCATTGAAAACCACTGTTCGCTGCAACAGCAAAGGGTTTTGTTGCAACAACTCACAAGGATATTGGGGGAGTGGCTGTACAGAGATCCGCCAGATGACGGGGCCACGTATCTGCAATCACCAGATGACCTGAGGCACCGAATACTGCTAAAGGGTAAAAGGCTCGGGTCGGGTTCCGATGGAGAGGCGGGGGAGGTGAGCGAGGAAGACGAAGGAGCAGAAATGTGTCAGAAGGTGAAAGCGGCAAACAGTAGCAGCGGCGCGTCTTGTGGGATCGAGAAGGAGATTGTGCAGATGAGTATGTGTCTCACAGCTCAGTCTAACGCTTCTCATGTCCATCCCAAACACTTCCACCTGTTGAAGGAGCTCTCTGATTTGGTAACCCTATGCCACTCTGTTAACTTCATAGACTTTAAAACATCATCTAAATCCCAAAGACCTTGGGAAATGTGTTCCTTTCACGAGTCGTTGGCTGTGCGTCTTGCGAGCGAAAGCCCCGGTGACTTCGTCAACCACAACAAGCACTTCCTGTCGCGAGTTTACCCCAACCCCATGCGCATCGACTCAAGCAATATGAACCCCCAGGACTTGTGGAAGTGCGGCTGTCAGATTGTGTCGATGAATTTTCAAACGGCAGGACTGATGATGGACCTGAACACGGCCTGGTTCCGGCAGAATGGGAACTGTGGTTATGTTC
Organism: Anablepsoides cearensis; assembly: GCA_032275365.1. NCBI lineage: Eukaryota > Metazoa > Chordata > Actinopteri > Cyprinodontiformes > Rivulidae > Anablepsoides > Anablepsoides cearensis. Next base: position 11,659,501 of record JAUBOC010000149.1, on the reverse strand, counting down.
TGCGTCCGGCCATCATGCGTCAGGAGGTGTCTTATTTCTGCGCTGACACCAAAGACACAGTACCTGGCGTGTCTCCACAGCTGCTGCATGTAAAGGTAGATGACACACAATTCAAATTCTGCTAAAATTGAATAAACTATTGAACTGTAGTGATGCCATCTCATTAAACGTTAGTCGGCCCTAGCCCACTTGGCTCCCCTTGTGCAATTTTCTAAATCTCACGGCCAATTTTCAAACATTACATACCAAATTAAATAGTTTTATCTTTCATATTATTTTTATCTTTAGAAACCAGGTTGTCCAATTGAAATAAATAACAATATAATACATTTTAAACAGAATCCCAGCAGCCTAACTCATTCCCGCTTAGAGGAAACAAATGAGTTTTCTTCTTTCAGGTAATCAGTGGTCAGAATCTGCCCAAGCCCAAAGGCTCTGGGGCCAAAGGGGACGTGGTGGACCCATATGTGTATGTGGAGATCCATGGCATCCCAGCTGACTGCACAGAGCGCCGCACCAGGACTGTGACCCATAACGGAGACAACCCAGTCTTCGACGAAAGCTTTGAGTTCCAGATCAACTTACCTGAGCTAGCTATGGTTCGCTTTGTGGTGCTGGATGACGACTTCATTGGAGATGAATTCATAGGTTGGTCAAGTGTTACCTATAAATGTAACAAGACAAATTTTCACCCATGATGTAAACATGCATAAAACCAGAGTAAAATATGATTTCTCCCTCCCACTGCAGGTCAGTATACCATACCACTGGAGTGTCTCCAACCAGGCTACCGGCATGTACCCCTCCAGTGTCTCACAGGGGAGGACCTCCCACACGCCAAGCTGTTTGTCCACGTGGCCCTCACCAATCGGAGAGGAGGCGGAAAGCCTCACAAAAGAGGTCTTTCAGTGCGGAAGGCTCGGAGGGGGAGAGAGTACACGGCTCTGAGGGACATGGGCATTCGGTCCGTCGATGAGGTTTTCAAGATGGCTGCTCCTTTTTTGAGAGAAGCCACTGATTTGAGAAGTAACATGCAGGTGAGGATGAGTCACCTTGGATATTTTGCTTTCTACCACGCGTTTCAAAACGATACCTTGATAAAAGAAAATGCAAAATCATCCACAAAAGAGCTGTTAAAAACGTTGACAGGTGTACATTTTCTGCCTGCTTGTCTGAGGAGAGATTTTATCAGCACGGCTGTGCCGTCGTGCGACAGATCCAAACCAAGATGAAAATGCAAATTTTACTATAGAGTACTTGTCTAACTAGATTCCATTGAGGTTTTAGACACTTATCTTCATTTTAAACCTTCAACCTATAGCCTCAAGTACAACTTCATGCACTGAAAACAGATGATTTTATATGAAATGTTAATAAAAAGACTAAAAAAGGACCAGATATGGGGAAAGTGCATTATGACGTTTGAGTCACTGGAGCTTTAGGAGACCAGAAATATTGTAGGTAGGTTTGTCTCCATCTCCATAACCTATTTGCATCACAATAATGAAGTGGGCCTGTCATTAATGCTGGTTTATACACATATCTTACTCATGCTGTTGAATGACAAAAAACTGCATAACTTTGTGTGCATTGCCCTCAGTCAGAACTCTGTCCTGCAGACCTTAAAAATCACAGCCTGTGATTCGTCAGCCATTTGTGGAGGTGTGTTCCTGTAGAGTAGCGCAGCTCTCTGGGACAGCACCCTGAACAGCCCATTCTTCAATGTCATTTTGCTTAAAATGGTTTGTTCCCAGATAATAATAAATTTATTCAATTATTAAGTTTGGTGATGGACTTGCAAACTGTCCAGAGTGTATCCTGCCCTGTATGGGCACCTTTGACCTTGCAAGGAAGAAGTGGGTTAAGATAATGGATGGATGGAACTTATTAAGTTGTTAAATTAGCAAAATGCACATCTTTGAAGAGCAGCTGGTCTGATGCTATTGAGCAAACAAACGTACATCCAACATTTACGACTTCTTTTTATCTCCAAGTAAAATAAAAACCAAATATTGTGCTTTTTCTGTTTTTGTTTGCATGGGAGGGCAAAGGGAGAAATTGTGACAATTTATACCCCGCTGCATCTTCGGCCGCTGTCTCAAGTCGTATTGAAGTATAAACCTGCCTTTCCTGCATAAGGTTCTAGGGACCTCATAAAATACCTAAACAAATTACAGCATGAGTTTTAATTTGGTATTCGTGTTTCAAAAAGCAATAGCCAAAAAGAAAACCTCAATACTAAACAGATAAATGCATCCCTCTCATTCCCTAATGAAACTGTTCCATAGTCTTGCTGCACAAATGCTATACAGATATAAAACAATGGTGACATTTCATAATCAAAAACCAATAACAAGTCCAGTTAACTTTGATTAAGCTTGATAGAATTTGTCGTTAACTTGAATAAATTAGATTATAGCAGCATATTCATTTTAATTTTAAATAACCTAGCAGGCTAGACTTTAAAAGTAAGCTACAGGGAAATCTTCGATGAACACGGATTGAAAAATAATGACAGGGGGAAGTAGAGGGCCAGTTGTCAGTGTTTTGCCTCAGGCCCCAAAATGACTAAATCCACATCTGTCATTACGTATCAGTCAATAATATGTTATTTATGTTGACTGTTAATTTAAGAGTAAGTGTTGACATTAATGACATTTAAAATCTGTACCATATATTTTATATTTTCTAAACCCAAATGTGTATTCTCAACTCTCTAACCTAATTGTTTGAAAACGAGAGTTAATAATGTGGCAAAAAGCAACAAGGGAGACAAAAAACAAATCCAGCAAGATTTAATGTCCATATGTTGAGCTTACATTGCCCTTGGGTTGACACTGCATCTTTTTTGAGTTTGTAACTGTTACAAAACATGAAACTTTTGCAAAATGTTACAAAAATCAATACAATCCTTTTTTCAGAATTGTTCAGCCGAATCAATATTTACTCTGTGCAAACTATGCAGAGTTATTTTTCCAGTGCTAATCTGTTGTAGCTGAGCTCCAGTCTGATGTTTGTATTATTTATAATGATCAAACTTTGATTACTGTCACTATAGCAAGAAAGGCCGCATCTACATCTGTCGATTTCTTTTCAAACTACAGCATAGCAGCAGGAGAACATTTGAAAGGAGGCAAATCGCTTTGTCGTGGTTTGGCTTTGATTATTTGTGTGTGGAAAATAGAAAAAAAAATGCTCATGTCTGTGACAAAGAAGAAAAAGGATTTCCTAACCATCTGTGCTTGTTGGGGTCTGTTATCTTTCAGTGTCTGTTTTCTGTCGTTCTATCAGCGTAAAACAGGAGAGCGGTGTGTAAAGATGTTCAAATTAACCGATTCTTTCTTTCTTTTTGTCCTAACAGAACTCAGTAGCAGTGTTCAGGGAGCTGTGTGGGGTGTCAGCTGTGGCTAACCTCATGCAGTGTGTGCTGGCTCTGAGCTCCAGCGTGTCGGGCCCAGAAGGGACGCCTTTACTGCTGTTTGACCTAAAGGACAGCTACCCCATCCTGGAGCCCCAGGGGCCCTTGCCAGACGTCCTTCGTCGAGTCGTCTCAACTTATGAAATGGTAAACAAAGAGGAGTTTGTGGAGAGTTTTTATATTCTTTTCCAGAAGTCGGATATTCATCAAAAGATTAGATACAATAAATCAGTTGTTTCCATTCTCCTTATTGACTTAATTTGTCCCCAACAAAAATGTCCTTTTTAGCCAATTTGCTCTGAAGCATAAAGCGAGTTCTGATTGTTATGTAGCAGACAACACCCCCCCCCCCGTTCATTTCCATCTCGTAAACTCATCATCAACATCCTCATCTTGGCCCAAAGCCACTCTGGGTTTCCACTCAAACAAACAACAGACTCCCATTGACCACAGACAAAGTTATTTAACGGACTTGATTTATGTAATGGTTTCTAAAAATAACCCCAGCCACCGAAAGAAAGAAAGGGAAGGAAAAAAAACTCCTCTGTGGAACTAAAACAAATAGAGCACCAGAGAGTCGAAGCAGCCAGTTGAGCTGTTAATTACAGTGGATCTTCAGTCAGTCAATAAAACAGAATAAATCAGTGCATTCAAGCCAGTTATGGCTGCTCAGCTCAGATCTAAGCCCTAAATCTCTGTTTCCCTTTTGTTGTTTTTTTATTCTCACTACATTCACTTTACTTTACATATCTTTTAAATACAAAAAGCCAAAACCAAAAGCTTTTGATATTTAGAAAACTTGACATAAAACATGATTTTACCCATTTTGTCACATAACTTGCATTTTTTCTTTTGAATTTGGTTCAGTCAAAGTGAAACAGGAAGTGACATCAAAGGGGAACCCTTTCAGAAAATGAACTCCCTACACTTTGTTTATTAAAATAATACCATTTTAACTCTGACTCTTCTTCATCTCTCTAGTGATTCAGTATCTAAAGAAACATCAGATTGTTGTAGCAACGCTCTGTTCATAGGCAGACATTCCCCTTTGACATCACTTCCTGTTACTTCACTCCCAAATATCTCAGCAACCGTTCATCTCAGCGGCGTGCGGTTTGCTTACATATTTACATTTTATGTCATAGGCACTTTAATGTTAGTACTTGTCCTTAAAAAGACAGAGGCGTGATTCTGTGGAAAGGTTATGAACAGTTAAAATCTTACCTGTTGAAGATGCTTTCTTAAAACTACTTAAAATGAGTTTATCTGAGAGAAACCTCAGGAGAGGGGTGAAAGAGGGGGGGCTTGTGGAGTTTTGTGATGTCACCCCCACTGGCCTGAAAAGCTCCCCTTTAACAAACTCAAAGTGGCCCACAGACCATTAGTTGGTAATCACAGTTGTTGGATGTTTTACGTTTCCTGACACATTTTATTTGTAAGAGGAGCAGAAATGGCTATTTTGAATTGTAAAGGTTGCAGACCTTATGCTATAAGTGTATAACGACATTGTGAGTGTATTTTTAGATGGTGTCATTTCTAGTCTCCTCATATCGAGCAAAGTTTTCTTATCTGTGACACATTAAGCTCCCCACCGATGTTTACTATGCCTCTCCCATTTGTGTCTGCACACTGGTACACCATGGGTCGGAGTATGAATGTGCGTGTGGGCTTGTGTGTCTCTTTGCCACTTCCGTTCCAGCTGAGCAGCTCAGAGCTGGAAAAAGCTCACCCCGGTGCTGCATACCATTAGCATAAATTTAAATGTTGTTTAGCCAAATGAAGCCCTCTCCTCACTCCCCGACAGGAAATGTGTGTGTTGTCCATTTGAGCGGGATTTAGTTCTAGTTGATCCTTTATTTGTTGCAAAGATGCCTTTTTCAACTTTATTTTCCCCTCACCAGGGGGTCGAGTCCCAGCAGAATATTCGAGAGGAAGTGCAGAATTAATCCCATCCATCCTCTTTGTGTGTAGTTATGGCTTTTTATTTATTTTTGCATCCAGCAGAAGTGGAACTTATTTATAGTGTTTTGTCTCACCGTGAATATTAACACATAGTTTATTTTTTAAAAAGGGGTTTTACCTTTTAATTCTCACACTCGGTAATGAAACACTGAGTGTGAGATATACTAAACAGGTCAGCGGGCTAATAATGCATCATGTTTGTGTGCGTGCAGTATTCATGTTGTTTTAACAGAGTCCCTATTTCCTGTTGTCCTCGTCTCAGATGGTCAGTGCGAGCAGAGCGGTGATGGAGCTCTCTGACGAAATCTACGACAAGATCCTACATATTCAGACGATGGGTGAGTAGTGGTGTGTGTGCGCACGGTCCCGTGTCTGTGTGTTTGTGAGAGAGAAAGACAGAGAGAGAGAGCGTGCAAGTGAGATGCAGCTTTGTAAAGCATTTGTAATGATGTTTATGATGGACAGAAACCTTGCTGTGCTCGTAATCCCAGTCCTTTGTGACAGCTCCCACGCAGCCTTTTAATCACTGTTTTATACATGTTCATGTCCTTTCCTTTGCTTTCCTTTGCTTTCCTTTCCTTTCTTTCATTTCCTTTCCTTTCCTTTCCTTTCCTTTCCTTTCTTCCATTTTCCTTTCCTTTCCTTTCCTTCATTTCCTTTCCTTTGCTTTCCTTAACTTTGCTATTCTTTCCTTTCTTTTCCTTTGCTTTGCTTTTCTTTGCTTTGCTTTCCTTTCCCCTTTTTCCTTTCCTTTCCCTTTCTGTCCTTTCCTTTCCCCTTTTTCCTTTCCTTTCCCTTTCTGTCCTTTCCCTTGCTTTCCTTTCCTTTTCTTTGCTTTCCTTTCCTTTGCTTTCATTTCCTTTTCTTTCCTTTCCTTTTCTTTGCTTTCCTTTCCTTTGCTTTCATTTCCTTTTCTTTCCTTTCCTTTTCTTTGCTTTCCTTTGCTTTCCCTTTTTTCCTTTGCTTTGCTTTGCTTTCCCTTTTTTCCTTTGCTTTGCTTTCATTTCCTTTCCATTCCATTTTCCCTTTGGTTTCCCTTGCTTTCCTTTTCTTTCCTTTCTTTTCCTTTCCATTCCTTTCCTTTGCTTACCTTTCCTTTGCTTTTCTTTTCTTTGCTTTTTCCCTTTTCCCTTCCTTTCTTTCCGATTTGACCAACTGATAGTACGTGTGGCTTTCACTACAACGTTATTTACTTCCGCAGAACACTTTGGGTCATCTGACATTAATGAATCTTGTGTTCCAGTGTGGCAAGAACCAAAACTCCTGCTTTGCTCATATTATGTTTCTGTTCAGGCTCCGGCAGGCACAGAGGATAGAATGTGTTTGACATTTAGCCAGTGGCTTGCTGCAAAAACCTCACCTTGAGTCTCTTTCTATATGTCGGGGCTAACAAGATAAAGCAAAAGTCAACTTCAACTGAACGTACCGTTGCTAAGATTTTTCTGTTTTGAGACACCTCCTTGTATTTTCTCTTGGTCTTACATGACTGCAGGGAAAGCCACAGCACCACCTGAAACTCTGTTATGAATCGTCTACTCCGTGCGCGGTCACATGCGAGCAGATTTGAACGTCTGATAGCTAGCACCCCCTCCTCCGGCACTTGGCCCGGTCCTTGCATGTTCATCTGATTAAGAAGCCTCCAGCCTCAGCTCGCGAACAAAGCTCTTCCTGTGTGCGCAGGGTGAAGACGGTGATCAGGTGACCCCAAAGGCGGGAGAGTCGCTCTTGGGTTTGGGAAGATGGTGTAGGCAGCAAGAAGGCAAAAATGGGTCACCTGGAGGGGAGCACGAGGAGGTTAGCAGCAGAGATGGGTGTCTGGAAGTTACATCAGAGCAGAAAGAGGAAACAGAGAGAGAGAGAAGACAGGCGTGGGAGGATATATGACAGAGGTGGAAAGCTACTGACAACACTGAAGAGTAGACAGGAACACCCAGAGAGATGAAAGAGTCAAGCTGGAGCTGCACACGAATGTTTTTTAAAGGTGTTGATACTGAAGAAAAATAAAGACATGAAGTTTGAAGAAGTTCTGTTGGCATTTATATACATACGTCAAAGGTGAAAGGGTTAAATGTGGGATTTTACAAGTCAGTGTGCATATTTTTCATCTAATGTGCTTAGTTTTAAACACTTGCTTCATCTTTTTAATTAGTAAAAACAGTTGCTGAAGTGTTTCCATTCTCTCACACTCTGGAGTACGCTTGCAGAAAAGTGTGAATTCAGGCACTTCTCGTTTTTTTTTTTTGCAAAAGCAAAATCTTACCGTAAGTGGGTGTAGAGTTGTTTTTTAAATTTCCATATTAAATAGAAAAGAAACCTCATCAATCTGATTCACACATTTTGAAATCAACATTTTGTATGAATGACATTAAGCTCTAATTTGCATTTCTCGTGAAAATGTAGTGTGAACGCTTAAAGATATAAAAGGTTATTGCTGATTAGCTAAAAAGCTTAAACTAGTTTAAAAATAGCTAAAAAAGAACAAATTAAAAAAAACACAAGGAGCACTTTTGTTGAATTAATCTGTAAGAAGCTGAAATTACATCAAAAAGGAAGCAATAGCTTAAAATAGCAGAAAACAGCTGAAAGAAGCACAAAAAAGCATTAAATTAGTAGAAGAATAGCAGAAAATGTCAGAATGATAGCTAAAAAAGCAGGAAAATATTTGAATCAGCAAAACAGGAGCCAAAAGATGCTGAAATTAGTTAAAAATAAGCATAAAACAGAACAAAGGGTAAAAAGTACAGCAAAGACGTATAAACATTTTTAAAGGGCAAGGATGTTGAAAACAGCTCCATTCATTTTCAATTAGTACAAACATGGCAGAAAAAGCTAAATATCTCAAAAAGTATAAAGTGCTGACGTACCTATAGCTGGATTTTCCTGCAGGAGAACATTTTGATAGTGTTAAAATAGCACAAATACGGTGGAACAATTTACGTGCCAAAAAACACGTGGAAGAAATAAATGATCTATGCTTTCTAAGCATTATGGGGTTCTTTGGAAATGAGCTCAGTTTTGGAAAACATGTCTTTTTTTTACTATGTTTTATTTGTTATTTTCAATCCCAAGCAGCAGCTGGCTGTAGCACTTCCAGTACAGCCTGAGGCAATTTGCAAATTTCTGTTAAAATAAACATTTAATGTGAAATTGGATGGGATAAAAAAGGTTTAGGGTTTATTTAAATCTAAGACCATGGATCTTGGTTAGGATCTTCTCCGGGTTGGGGAGGAGGTCCTGCCCCAAGTGGAGGAGTTTGAGGGAACCCACAAATGAGAGAAGAATGGAGCAGGAAATCGAAAGGTGGATAGGTGCTGCGCTTGCAGTGATGCGGGCGCTGTACCGGTCCATTGGGGTGAAGCGAGAGCTGAGCCAGAAGAGGAAGCTCTCGGTTTACATTTCCACCCTCAGCTATGGTCAGGAGCTTTGGGTAGTGACCGAAAGAACGAGATCGCGGATACAAGCGGCCGAAATGAGTTTCCTCCGCAGGGTGTCTGGGCTCTCCCTTAGAGATAGGGTGAGAAGCTCAGTCATCCAGGAGGGACTCAGAGTAGAGCTGCT
>JAUBOC010000149.1:11614093-11649830 GCA_032275365.1 Anablepsoides cearensis | reverse complement strand
CCCCCCCCCCCCCCCCCCCCCCCCCCCACCGGCACACACGCTACACTGGCACGTAGGCTTTGTGTTGCCTAGCAACCGTGTGGTAAAGGTTATTATTAAGTCAACTTATGTAGGTGTGTGTGTGAATGTGGGGCAGGGATGTGTGTGCAGCTGTGGGTCCATGCTGGTGACAGAGAGGAATCGTGGGTGAAGAATTAGACCAGTCTGTTTAGTCCTCCGTGTGTGTATGTGTGTGTGTGTGTGGACCATAACTTAGCATGCTAAACGTCTAGGCTCACAGTGATGTTTGCCCCGCGTTAACCCACTTTCGGGTTTCCATGGTAACAGCGCGGGACAGTGGCCCAGGGCAGCCGGAGAGGAAGCCAGACACATGAAAACAACTCAATAGACACCTTTTAATTATCTGACTCATCTCAGATCCACTTCTAATTTTCATAACTCTTCAGCATTTTTCAGAGCTTTTTTCTTTTCTCTTATTGCAGAAAATAATTGGCAAAGTTTGAAAACTGAATAGTCATCTTCGGATTTTGAATAAACGTTTAACAATGACAAGGAGCTGTCAGAGACTATGCCCAGATTTTTGAGACTGCTTTTCACTGTATGAGTTTAAAAAAGCAAAATGCTCCCTGATTAATAATAATAATAATAACAATAACTTTATTTATAAAGCACTTTCAGACAGTTACAAAAAGATAAAATCAAAATAAAAAAGTTGTAAGAACAAGTAAAACAATGAAAAAGGATAAATTTCAAATGTAAAATTTAAGACACAGACAAAGTGTACAGGTGGGTCTTTACCTTAGCTTTAAAAACTTCCGCGGAGCAGGCCATCATCCCACAATAAGTGGGCATGAAAGAAAAAAGCACAACATCCGATAGTTTTTCATCTGACTTTAGGGATTACCAACAGACTAGAGATCAAAGAGCACGAGACGGAATATAAGGGTGGAGAAGGTCTGAAAGGTAGAGAGGCGCTAGACCGTGTAAGGTGAGAAGCAACACTTTGGCAGGGCAGCCAGTGGAGAGATGACAGCACCGGAGTGATGTGGTCGTATTTCTTTGTTTTAGTAAGGATACGAGCAGCCGCCTTCTGAACCATCTGCAGGCCTTTAAAACTTCTCCTTGAAAGCCCAGAGAGACGAGCACTGCAGTAGTCGATGTGTGACGACACAAAAGCATCGACAAGGACCTTTCATTTTCAAATGAAAGCATGTGTCTAATTTTTGCAATGTTCCTGAGATGATAAAAACCAATCTTTGTTACTTCCTTTAGATGAGACTCGAAGGAGAGCGTAGGATCAAACAGCTCACCCAGGTTTTTCACTTTTCCTCTACATATAATATTATGACCGTCCATATAAGGTTTTGGAACAAATGGTGAAATTTTGAGGGTCCAATAACCATAAAATCAGGAATATACAGGAGTTTAATCATCAGGACAACAAGAGTATCAGTCTTGATTGCATTTAACTGCATCTAGATGTTGTTCAGTCATATTTTGACAGTTTCTGACAGAGTGAAGTCAGCTTGTAGATGTCTGATGTTCGAAGGGACCAAGTGTATGTCATCAGCATACAGATTATATGATATATCCCCTAAAGGCAATGAATACAATAAAAAAAAAAGAATTGGGCCCAAAACTGAGCCTTGGGGTACCCCACAAGACAACAGTGCTACATCAGGGAAAACCTGATTCATAAAAACAATAAAAAACTTATCACATAAATAAGATGTGAACTAATTCATGTGATATTTTGCTAAAAGGCAGACGTGAAAAAAATTGATTCACATCAGCCGTTTGGTTTCAGTAAAATACGGTTTTTCGGTTCTTCAACACAACATCCTGGTTCAAAAATGCCTATTTTTATTTGTTCTTCCCCTCCAGCTATGGAGTCTCATGAAAATTTGCAAAGTCTGGCGATGAAGGAAGGGCTGAAAGGCTCCAAGGTCAGCCGAGCACTCGAGAGCTTCAGCTGGAACATCACCATCCTGAAGGTCAGTCGGGACGCTCATCGGCAAATCGCCGCCTTCTGCTCGTCGCTCATCCTTTGGCTCGCTTTTTAACCTTTTTATTTATTTTTTTGTTTCCACCTCAGGGCCAGGCCGACCTGCTGAAACACGCCAAGGCCGAAGTCAGGGAGAACATGAAGCAGGTGCACGACGCCGCCCTGACGGGGAACCTCACCAAGGAGGGGGCGGGGTTGAGGAGAGGTCGCTCCCAAACGGGACGAGGTCAGGACGAGACCGCAAGTGCTTAGAGGCCCCCCCGCGTCCTATTAGGGCGGCCATAAAACAACAAAATAACTCTGTCGAAGTGGCTGTGATAAAACCTTTCATATGCCATGGATTTGTTCTCAAGCTCTTAATGTGATGGGGGCATTGCAGTAACTGGTCTCCCAGAAAGATGCAAAACTCAAAGCCTTTACTGCTGAACATTTCAGCTGCAGGTGAACTGCTGGTAGGAGACGCAAGAACTGCAACGCCGAAGAGATGAATGTAGTTCGACTCGAAGCCAAGGTTCAGGTGTTTGTACTGTTGTAAACTGTAAACAAACCAAATGTTTATTCTTTACCTCTCGTGTGCAATTATTTGTTCTGTCCGTTTTAGGTCTAAAGGTGTGTCGTGATTGCATTTTTACAATCAAATAGGCTAGTTAATCAGCTATGTCCATGAATTGCAAAAAATTTAATAAATTAAAATAAATGCAATTTCAACTTTAAATCAGTTCAGGTTATGGAATATTTTGCCCTTTAACAAAAAAAAAGACTGACAAATCTTTGGATCCTGCTCGCCAGTTATTGTTTGTTTGTTTGTTTGTTTTTGCAGCTTATTTTCGTGTTAAACACCCTTCGCTCCCGCATTTGCTGCTCTGCATTCAGTTGCCGTGAGGTTGCCCTCACACCTTCACCCTTTAACGCAATATTCTATATTTTTGTAATTCCCCAAAACCGCACCTCTTGATAATGAAACCACTCTTTCCCGCCATACTGATCAACTCCAGACGTGTTGATGTCTGCCTCTGGGAAAAAAAAAAAAAAAATGATACTGTTACTGCTGAAGGTGTTTTCTTTGCGTGCTAAACCCTGTACAGTACTTAAATATGTGATTCTATCCTTTTGCTGTAAAGATTTTTTTTACATAAGTTATTGATGCTGAATGGAAAAAGAAAAACATTCCAGCTTCTTGTTGTTGCATTAGATATGAGATGAGAAGGAAATAAACACCATTTTCTTTTAATGACTTATGTTTAAATGGCTGCTTTTTTTTCCTGCTAAGACCTTTTTAATATGGATTGATTTCTACATGACACTAGTTGTGTTGCGCGGGGCCGAGCCGACAGCTGGGGCCACTCGGCTGCTGTATATGGAAGGCAGGCATATGGCTCCGTGCCGCCAACAAGACCTACGGGCGCCCATTTGAGGCCTCCACGCTTCACCGAGGATGAATTAACAAGCAGAAATAATGAGATTTTTTGGACGTTTTACTGCAGAGTTGAAACATGGATTTTTCAGTTAAATTGTATTTAAGTTTCAAATTAATCATTGCACAAGACTGACAAGTGAAATCAGATCAGAAAAGAGTTTTGCTTTGAGCCATGACCGTCATAGGTTTCTGACACTGGATGATACAGTTTAACTTTTGACTTTAGTTTAAAATCACAACGTTGCCATAAAAGTCTTTTTAGATAAATGTAGCTGCAACCACAGGAAAAGAAAAGTTTAGTATCTTTTGGAATACATCTTTATCTAAAAGAAAAAGAAAAAAAAAATTCTTTATTTTATATATATATATATATATATATATATATATATACTTAATTTAGTTTGAAAATAATTTTATATGTATGGTAAGCTTTAAATTTATGATTCAGGGCAACAAAATAAACACTGCATTGCCCATAAACTAAATCTCCCAGAATGCATGTTGATTATGCATGGGACTTCCCTGTTGGAAAGTGGGAGAAGTTAGAATTCAAGATGGCAGCTACTCGCCACAACTCCTAGTTTTAATAGTATTTTCATATTATTTCACATTTAGTCTTATACAAAGTACATTTTTGTGTTAAAACACTGTTTCTATGCAGGAAATACCACGTAGAGCTCAGTTATGATTCATTAGTGGTGCTCAGTTGAAGCAATGAGACGAGGAACGTAGTGTTTGCTGTTCAGTCAAAGTTAAACATGAAACATGAAAGACTATTACAACTGGCCTTTTGATGGCCACCATAATGATCATGTGGACCTTGATGAAAATGAGTTTGACCCTCCTGGCTTACATTGTTGTGCAGACCCACGTTCAGAACTACATATCAATAGATCTAGAATAAAAAGATTCAAACTACATCATTTGTTCTACTTCAGGATAACTTGAGTTAATAATTGAGGTTAGATTCCTAAATGTCAACACGTTTGTGCAAATCTGAAACTCTTTTTTCATAATCTTGTTAATCATAATTACATTACCTAATAAGGTGGAGCTTTCGTCATGTCCAGGATTCATCAATAGATAGCATGTTGTTGTTATATCTCATATTTTACATCTTTATTATACCTTTATTTTAAAACTGTGACATTATAAACAGGCACTGAGGACTGATGCCTAAAATGCAGTTCACAGAAGGTAATATGTGCCTGTTTGAAAGAAGATTACTGTTCAGTGCAGCAGTGCTGTAAACAAACCGGGTGAAGACGACATCCTAACAAACCAAAGTATTCAAAGTGACAAAGCACTCCCCAGACATCCATCAGCACGTAGCCAGAGCAATGAAGTTTTATTGATCTCGGGTTAATTTTCGCTAACTGAGCGGCTGCCTCACAAAGTTTCCACAGAGCACAGAAAAACAGCCCACTGCTAATGTGAGAACTCAACGATCACATTGAAAAGTTCACAATGGATTAGGGTCTAAAAACAAAGAACAGAAAAAGACATGATTCTTAATTTAATCACTTTATGTTGGAAATTAAGAGGCTAAAGAGTTAAAATACTGTCCCATAATAATAGTAAAAAAACAACAAAAACAGAACTAAGATCACAGTTAGGTTTTGTTTGGCTGAGGGAAGAATGGTCAGAGGCACTGGTTTTGGAGAAGGCTTCCCTCGACAGCGACTCCTTGTCTCCTTACAGTATCAGAGACAGACAGGCAGACGGACATGTGGACATTAGAGTATGGCTAGAGCTCCACTTTCTGGAAAAAAAACAGACCTTCAATGAGAACACTAAGAGGAGTGCATCTTCCTGTGGTGGAGAACTGCAGTTTGAGGTCCAATCCTTCAGATGTTTTGCCGCAGCTCAACAGCACCCTCTGTCTGCAGAGAGGGGAGCTACAGCAAAGAGGAACAGGTGAGGAAGATGAGTTCTGAAGAAAAACAAAAAGGCCCAACGTGATGAGGAGACATGCGAGGTGAGACAGCTTCGAGCGTCAGGACAGACGTGGAACAGATGATTAAAGAGACAGAGTATAAGGTTTTTGTGATTAAACATCACTGTTCACATGTGCAATTTTAACAGCATATTTTGGTGGCATGCCATCAAAAGCAGCTGAGAGAGTTTTTATTTATTAGACCCCGCCCCCCCTCTGAGTGGAATATGAAGCAGAGGCGGAGCACAGGGGCGATGAACTCATTCACAGGTCGTTGGGGTTGACGATGGTGAAGTCGGAGTCCTTGCTGTGGGTGGAGCCCTCCTCTGGGCTGGAGGAGCCCGAGGCGGCGCCGGCCGTCAGCGGGTCGTGGAAAGTCCCCGGGGCACCCTCGGGCTCCATTCGCACCACGCCGCGCCCTCTCCTCGCGGCCAGCGTGTGCTCGGGCGCGGCCCTGCCCTCAGCCAGCAGGTCCCCGTCCTGGGACACGAGGATGTAATCGTCCCAGTTCCTACCGTCTGAGCTCAGAGACGTCGCTGCCTGCGAAAACCAGAGTTCAAAGCGTAAAAGTTGTGTTTTTTTGTTGGTGTTAGCAAAATATCTCAAAGGTCCACAGGACAGATTTTAATCAATGTCAGACTGCTAACCTGTTGCTCAGGTGGTGTTATCGCCGCCTCGTCCTCCTCTTTCTCGTCGGTGCTCTCGCCCCCGTCCAGACGGGCGTCTCGGCCCCACCTCCCGCCTCCCCCCGCCGGGGTTTCGCTCTGATGATTGACGGTCTTCAGAGCCGTCTCCGCTGCTGCTGCAGCCGCCGCCGCCGCCGCCGTTGAAGTGTAGTGATCGTCAGCGATGGTGATCTCTTCGTTCTCCTCCGACTCCAGCTGACTCTGATTGAAGCGCAGCGCCCCCTTTAGGATGTCTTTGATCTGACAGGGGGGGCAGTGACATCATCAAAACTGAACAGGACATCACAAATCTGCTAACATCTGCTCATAAGTTCACCTGTTTAAGTCCAGCCAGTGACACCAGAACTTCATCCTCCTTCTTCAGGTTTTCTTGGAGAATCACTTCCTGGATTTTACCTGCAGAGAAACAATCATCACTCATAAACAATTTAAATCTTGGCCACTCCTAATGAATAGTTAAAACAACTTATGTGACAACTTGAACTCACAGATGTGTGTATTCATCATATTGGCACAGTACTTGCTCATGGCCTCCAGATCGTTAATCTGCCCCTGCAGGAACGACACCTGCGCCTCCAGGTCCTCCTCCTGTTGCACAAACAAAATCTCAGAAAATAAGAAAGACAAGGAGGATCAAAGTTGTGAGAAGCCGAACAAGAAAAATCCTCACCGCCTCCCTCCCCCTGCTCATGGTTTTACTGTGAGAACGAGAGCGAGTGATGCTGAAGAAGGATTCTTTCTTGTTGGCAGAAAGGGGAGGGGATGAAGTGCTGACGTCACTTCCTCTGGAGAGGGGCTGAGGTGGGGAGGCGGTGGACTGACCCCGCCCACCGGACAGGCTCTCTGTGCTCGGGGAGGAGCTGACAGTCTGGGAACTTTGACCTGAGAGCGACGGAGAGAAACACAGAAAGGTTCACTTGAGGTTAATAAAAAATTACAATTTTTAAACTTCATCATATATTTTTCCTCACATAACATGAATCTTTAAAGTTACATGAAAAAAATAAATACATTCCCATTCAAATGATACATTAATCTAAACAAACTAAAGAATCTTGTCATGACATAATTACACTGCTTTATGAGCTGTTCCAGATGAACAAAGACTAAATCTTTAGTATTAAATACATTTGTTTTCCATCTAAGAGCAAAATAAAACAAGTCAAATAACTACAATGACACAAAGTTATAAATTTGAAGCAAAAATGTAAAACAATTGATCATATTTATGCAATAAGCTCCATTATAGAAGTTGATCACCCCCTGCTGGTCAGAGTCCATCATCACATGCACCACACAGACTTCAATCATGTGCTCATTTAGCAGCAGACAAAAGATGAAGAGTATGTTGTTGTTTTTGGATGAGAATGCGGCGCCAAAAGGCACACTGGTTTGTAAAATGGAGAGGAATGTCACACAAGCAGCTGCCATAGTAGTGGTTACCTTGCGCCTCAGTGTGAGCCTCTGCTTGGAGAGACACTCCCCCTGAAACTCCATCTAACAGACAAGAGAGTCAAAGCTGATGCTGCCACACAAACTGATGACGGATGTTAAATTAAACATGCGGGTAAGTTTTTAGTATAGCTGCTGATTTAGAAAAATAAAAAGCAGTGGTAGAGGATGGGATGACAGATTGTGTTGTGTGTCCCGTAACAAATCTGAAACCGTTCTGTTCTTGTTTCCTCACCCTTGCTGAGATGGACCGGCATACTTTCGGATTTAAGCAGACGATTCTGAGTCTGGGCATGGCTCGGAGGCGGCGCCGCGGAGGGAGGGGGCTCGGCGAGCGGGTGCTGCAGGACGGGCGCCGAGGCCAGGGACGAAGAGGAAGATGAGGAGGAGGCGGCGTGTACCTCAGCGTTTATGGGGGGCACGCCGGACACGGCTGGACCCATCAGCTTCCTGCCGAAGTTCAGCAGGCTGCTGGAGACCTTGTTCATGTTGAGAGGAGCAGCTTTTGTCCCGGAACCAGACCTGCATTCAGGGTAAGACAGAAGAACTTACACAAGACGTAAAGAGAAGAAGAAGAACTTCTTCACCGACTGGATTCAACTGGATTGTACCGTGTTTTGTTCATCAGGTCAGCTCCTCTTGTTTTGTAGTAGTCCAGGTTCTGCTGGAACTGGTAGTTTACTGGACGAGGATTGTTCTAAAGAAAAAAGAAGAAAAAATATATATTAGTGTGCCTTTAGTACTGCTGACAAACAATTCAACCAATTCAAAAAAGTTAGGGACATATAACACACGTCAGACTCAAGGGCTGTGGGCCAATATGGCCCATCTCAACATGTCATGGCCAGCGAGAGCTTCAACGATGTAATAATTGTTAAAATATGACTATATTGATGAGTTGAGTTGTTGAAGCGATAGCAGAAGTGACGGAAGTTGAGTTGAGAGTTTATAGAGGCTGGAAGACTGCTTGAAAACAGAAACCATTCCTAAAGACATTATTCTAAGTTCTGCAGAATAGAATTCAAGATCATCAGCTCTCAGTAGCTGCGTTTCCATTACAAATGTGCGCAAAACTTTGACGATATTTGTTTAATGTCGAAAAAACACAGTTTCGCAATTGCGGTGTTCGCATTAAGAAAGAAATGCTACTGAAATCACGCGTGAATACGCTTGTTCTCGCGAGATTCATGTGGTGGACGTAAACAATCAAGCATGTTGCTACCACGACACTAGTGATCAGAGGAGACGTCGGCGTCTTATCAAGGCTTTTGAGTGACAAGCCCCTTATACTTGGGAGCGGATACGTATGTGGTGTTTTTGGGAAATTGTAGTCGGTGAGTTTACTACTTTCTTTTACAACTTCAGCAATTTTACTACTACTTCCTGTTGTCTTTTTCTCTTAATCGTCTTTTTGCCAGTAGGAAAAGCTGGTTCTTGATCACGTGACTCCCGTGATGTGAAAAATGTGTTTCCGTTGAAATTTTGCAAAATACACCAATTTCAGAACGGCCGAAAAACCCTGATTATTTGTTTTCCCGTTTTATTTTGAAATGGAAAAACAAGAGAACGAACCATACATGGATTACTTTGCCATGTAAAATCTCCATTTCACTGTATTTTGCTGCAACCGTGTACTGGGATGTGGAAATTTCCCACTTACAAGTCATAAATTTAAACTGGAACGCCTCTCTAGTGGGAATTCCCTGTTAGAGAGTAGGAGAGTTCTAGATGGCAGCTAGCTGACAACTCAAGAGTGAGTAAAACTACTAGTAGTATTAGCAATACTAGAATGCTTTATTTAGTTCCCCATTAGTCGTACACGTAGTACTTTTCAGTGTTTATAAGAGGATATGTTAAAACGGTGTTTCCATAAAGGAAATACAAAGTAGAGCCCAGTTTATGTTTATTAGCTGTGCTCATAATAATCATGTGACCCTCAGTGAAAATTAGTTTGACACACCTGATATATAATCTGAGGCTATGCATAATTATAAAAATAAAGAAATAGTTTAGTTAAATGTAAACTAACTTCCTGTAGGTGAGAAGACAGAGTAAAACAAACCAAAGGTCTCACTGTTAAATATGAGAAAACAATTCAATTCAGAATGTTCTCATTTGCAAAACAAAATGCTTTTTTAAATGAAGTATTTTAAACACTTTTTGCACTGAGAAAATCAGCAAAATGTCAACTAAGTGAAGCACAAGTGCTCCGAGTTTAAACATCTAGTTCTGTTTTCAGTCCAGCCTGCAGTTTAGTCTCACATCACATGACCCCTGTTGAAGGAGGAAGCAGCTACAGCCATTAACAGTTTCACAGTGGGAACTGCAGACCTTTGAACTTCGTGTTTTGTTTTGTTTTTTAATGCTAAGCACTTCGTTGCATTCCTCATCAGGACTGCGGTCGGAAAACCAAACTCACAAAGCTGACACCTAAAAGTTTTCAACAACAGGTGTGAAGCTAAGCAGAACACGATTTAGAGATGTGATTAAGAAGTTTTTTTTTAATCTGCTCAACCGGAGCAAACTAGAGGGGGGAACTGAATGCAAAAAAAAAAAAAAAAAATGCTTATCTAGGCAAATTTTAGTCACTTTCTTATAAACTGGTTACTTGTTCAAACATTTAACTCAGTTTGAAAAAAAGAAAAAAAAAATCCAAGATTATCCAGATAACTGCTGAGTTCAAGTTTAAATCATGTCAATATTATCTGAAATTTTAAGTGTTTGAGTCTAAACACCACGTCAGACCATCTCTGACATTATGTGAGTTTAAGAGCAGAAGGTTTTCTTTATAAAGACACAATCAGTAAATGTAAATAATAAACAACTTTTAGTTATTAACCTCAAAGTTCACACCTTTGGCTGAACCTGTGCTTCAAAAGTAGTTAACGTGTGCCCTCTGGACACTAATAATCACTTTAATGTGAGGGACTAGAAACTAGAAACATTTGCTGCCAATTTCAACTTCTCCTTTTTTTAGAATCTTATCACTTATTCACAGTGCAACAGCACTCTAAAGATTGTTGTTGTTTTTTTTTTTTTGAGGGGTATAAACTACAAGGCTGTTGCTCGAGGATTTCAACCCACAGTTTTTGCGTGTAGGTGTTTCACTTCTGCAAATCCTCTCCTTCCTCTGAACAAAAAATAAATAAAATAAATCACTCCAAGTGTGGCAGATCGTGAGTGAAGGTGTAGGAGTAGGCATATCCCAGCTCCAAGCCTCAAACTCCCCCCCTACACACACACCCTCTGCAGGATTTATTGCAACGTTTCTCACATTCTTTTCTTCACTTAACGTATGGTGAAAAGGCATCAGGAAATACGCAGCATTGGGGTCTTTTAGAAGACTGGAGAGTATAAAACAATAAATGCTTAAACATAAATGATGAAATGATTAAACGTTGGCTTACTTTGGGATCTCGAAGGAATAGAGCTTTTTGCAGCAAAGCGTTGATGTCTCCTATTGGAGGATAGTGCATCAGCAGGCCCAGACAGGTCTGGAAGTTACTAGCAATTACTAGAAAAATAGGACAAAAACAGCCTTATTAATTATATTATTTACTTTTAAAGAGAAATAAATTTTAGAAACTAAGTAAAGTTTTTCTAGTAGAGATTGTGTTTGTTTTATGTTCAGTGCAAACATTTGAATTTCCTGCAAATAACCTCTCCTAAAATATAGACAGTCAGCCTGACAGATGATGCTGCATCACTTACAGAAGAAGAAAAAGGAAGAGAGATGACAAAACTAATTGACTGTATTCTGTTTGATGTAATATGACCCCATTCAATTAATTTGATCAGAGTAAATCTTATTCTTCCACTTGTGTGTGTGTGTTTTATGAAATTACACGCCACAAACGCGTGGCTTTATTGGATTATTTAGGTGCTGGAGGGAGCGTACGAGCATCTCGGATGTAGAGCAGCATGGCAACGAAGACATAGTCCACGAGGTCCAGAGTGATGCTGTCAGCGAACAGAGCATCCCACACCACCAGGAGGTCCTGCAGAGGAAACTCACGACCAAACAGCAGACGAACCCACCGGCTGAAAATAAAAACAAACCACTGACAGCGTCGGCTTAAAACTGTGTCCATTAAATATAGTTTAAATACTGACATGCCGTAGATTTGGGGAGCGATCTCCAGCCGGTTTAGGTGCATGTGCAGTTCCACGTCGTGCTTCTTCACCAGCTGGTCCTGGATGCGGTTGACTTTGGTCACTATGGCAACAGATGGCCCAGCGTCCTGGGGCCGAGCGAACGGGATGCTGGTCAGCATCTCCTCCTTACCCTGAGGAAGCAGCTCATTATTTCACTGGCACGCCATGAAACACAACATCCAGCTGATCAACATTCAGCACGTGTTAAAAAAGCGCAGTAAATAAATAGACAGTTGTCTCGGTTAAAATAGATCCTGCAAGTTTCTGCAGTTTAATTATTTTTTTCCACAATCCATTTCAAGAAGCAGCAGCAGCTCCTACCACTGCCATGTCACTATGAACTTGCACAAACAGAGAAATAGAGGGACTTTTAATGTGACATTTTCACATGAAACATGACTACATTTTAGGTTTATATGAAAAGATGCATCTTCTACATATTGGATGTGAGCAAGTTTAGCACAGGCTAAACAGCCTCATTAAAGCGCCTGTGACATAATTTTATCCCATTAAGTATTGATGTGATTTGGAAAGATAATGTTAATAACATATTGCAAAATAAAATCTTGCACCGCTGAGATGAACAGTTGTTGAGATATTCGCGTGTGAATTAACAGGAAGAATGTGAATAAATCTGAATGTGAATAAAAAATTGTTGCAATGGCTGCCAATACAAAGCGTAGAGAAGAATCTGATGTTTCTTTAAATTATTTTAGAGTTTAGTGTTACACTTTGATGTCACTTCCTGTTTTATTTTGCACCAAGTTCAAAAGAAAATATGCCAGTTATGAAACAAAATCATGTTTTATGTCAAGTTTCTGCCAAAGAGGTTTAAGGTACTGTGTGTGCGTGGGGTAGGGGGTCAGGTTTGAGCGTAACACCCCAAAAAAGAAATCCATCTAAGCTCCAATAAATCCCAGGTTTTAACTGGACCGGCCACACAGAGCTGATGTTTCCAGCTCAGATCTGCTTGTTTGAACTGAGCAGATGCAGTTTACATAACCCTATGGTCCTCTGTAGTATTTGACAAAGTAGCTGTTCAACTTGTGTTTGCCAAAGTGCACCTGCTGTTCCCATAGCAACAGGCTGCGTAAGTCAGATTAAGCAGGACCGAAACCTTCATTTTTTTTTTTACATAGTGCACCTAAAATGTCATGCAAGGCGTTCAGTCGACGTGCTTCGATGCACGATCAAATCCAAAGTCAAGCGCAGCTTTTAAGCAACACCCTCACCTTCCTCACTTCCCTCTCGAAGCTGGAGAACCAGGGTTCTGCCGTCTCCATCAGCTGCGAGAACATGGCGCTGCAGCGGAAGAAGGACGAGTAAATATGTGGAGTGGAAACATCTGAAAAGAAGTAAAACGTAAGACCTCTGTTGGTCTGAACTCACTATGCGTCGTGTTCAAGATACGCAGGGTTCAGCAAACATTTCATCTCCTCACTGTGAAAGATAAAAAAATATATTGGTAAGTGTAAATAAACACTGACTGCAGAGGGGCAGAGTTGAAGTGTGTTAAAGACAACTAAACTGGAACAGATTGAATTTGAAGGTGAAAACCAACCGACCCAGGGCTGGCGGTCTCACTGGCGTGCTGGAAGGCCTGGTGGTCGCAGTGCAGCACAAACACTATGGGAGCCAGCAACTCGTGCATCCCCTGCAGACACAGAGAAACACACGTGTAGGGCCGGGGCAGACAGAAAACATGCTTCATTTGTCTTCAGACCTTCTGTAATAATGATGCACGAGGTTTCTAATCTGTGATGGCAGCTTTAATTCAGATATTATTAGCCACTGATCGACTGAGTGTCACTTCCAGTTTGCAAAGAAGATGCTGAACTGGCCGTCTATTCATTTACTGGGACCTGATACGGACACTTGTAATGATTAGGTTACAAGGGCATTTTGTTCTTCTGCCTGAACTCATCGAACACACAAAAACCCACAATTATCAAAACTGTGATTTTCTGCAAAGAGAATATCCATAAAAAAGGCAATGACTTTGTCTTTAAATTCTCCAAGTTTTACCTGTTTATACAGTAATTGCTCATTTTCTCTGGCGTAACAGAAGAGAATGTCCGTCAGCTTGGTCCTCACGTCCTCATCCTGAAAGTACCGAATCTCAGGGAATCTTTATGCAAATAAAAAAAAACAACAAAGAGCACCACTTTAAGTTGGCAGCAGCAGAAAACAGGAGCTGAAAATCAGATTCACATACGTTCTAAACACGTCCTGCTTGATCATCCCCTTCAGCTCTTTGTCCTGAAAGAACTTGTTCCACAAGCTCTGGACAAAAAAAATAATATTACAATGATACCACCTGACGAGTTTGTATCAGGGTTGTCTTTTTAAAGTCAAAATGCTAAAGAGGGGAAACAAATTATGAGACTATAAGTGCCTCACCCCTTCATCCTGGGACAGCGGGTTGTTGACCACCAGGTCCTGCTGACCTGCAGCTTTACGTGGGTTAGTGATGTGCTGTGAAAAAAAAAAAAGCACAATATTTAAAGTCCGACACACAAGAAATCAAAAATTCCCACAAAACCCGCAGCGATACAATTTTATTGTTTCACCAACTATACCGTCATTTCAGTAGTGATTATATACATTTTGTTTAAAGTGTTATAAACGATGTGTAGTAAGGTTCACAGTTCATTTTATTTGGTTTTCTCAATGAGTGAGACCATTTTAGTAGTGTGCAAAATTCTGGTGCTTCAAATTATTTCTTTATAATCTGAAACAAAAGAATGAGACTTTTAAATCTGTTTTAAATCTGTTATTTTGTTAACATTTACTACTTTTTTAATGTATTTATTTATGGTAATGGTAAATGGTACTGAATGGTACTGTATTTATTTATAACTCAGTCCCTGCACCTGACTGTTTTAAAGGAAAATGGTTTCTGTTAAAGTCGCTCAACAGTAAATCACACAAACATAACAAAATATAAAATGTTGTCTATGATACATAAGGCAGCTTTCCAAATGTAGCAAAAAAAACAAAACAGTCTTTGTAACAGACTGCAAGTGAAAAAAAAGAGAGCTAAAGATCCCATTTAGTTTTTTTTTCTTAAGCGTACAAACAACAGGCTCATCCCATTTTTCCCCAAGATTTAAGTCATAAGTCTGTTTGAAGCAGATCTGTATTGAAATCCCATATAAAAAGACGTCTTACGAAGAAACTTTCCTGATTTTTTCTGAAATCCTGATTTGCCTGGATTACTATAAAGCTTTTGCTCTGGAGCACCTTAAATTATTACAAGAAAGTCTGTCTCCTCTGATGGAAAATTATAAACAAGAGGGTGACTTAAGATATGTGCAAAGTGTCATTTGTCTAAAAAAAAAAAAAAAAGGTTTGTTTGATGATTTGTGATCAAGATACTGTCTGGGAAAAGGCACTCTTACCGTCTCTTTGATCTTCTCATATTGGGCCCGGAGCTCTTTGGTCCTGCTGATCCACTGCCCCTTATCTTCAGGAAGAACCTCCAGGTATAACTACAGACACAGATTGTTACCTCAATAAAAAAATATACATATACTCCCCGTTTAGAGTCATAAACACACATAAAACTGTCTTCTTAGTACAAACGCTGGGCTTTTATTTTCAAAAAACTCTTCTAATAAAACTTAATCCATTTGGCAGCAACCTTCCAACACACGCTCCGAAAGCGGCTACTCCTCAGCCGACCGCTGATGCCAGCCTGCCGGATCCTGGCCAGGTAATTACTGTTGAGGAACAAGTCGTCCCATTCTTTCCTGCACAAGTGGGGGGGGGGAGAAGATAAAATTTATGAGCTCCACATCTAAATTTGGAAACACTTCTTCAAACCTGTCATCCAGAAGTAAAATCAGAGATCATAGGGCCAAGAATTTTTTGGTATAGTAGAAAAACATACCTGTATGAGTGGAAAGTTGACTGAGAGTAAGAGCTGCTGTCAAGAGATCCTCCTGATCACCAAGAACACAACAATAAAAGAGGGAAATGTTAGTAAAAGAAAGAGGAAATAGAAACAAATCTGACAAAGATGATTAATTTTTAACTTAACAATATTACAACTATACACTACTACACAATATGCAGTGGAGACAAAAAGGACCAGAAGAAAAGAAAGTGAAATAAATTAAAGCGTCATACTGTTCTTCTTCTTTATTGGAAATAATAAGTCTAATTTGTCCTGCAGGCTGAGCGAGTATTCAAGTCAGAGCTGTCTGTCAGCATTAGTTAAAGTAGTAGATCAGTCCACAGGGATGCTCACAATGAATATTCATCAGTCCCACAACATGCAGGCCATGAGATTTTATTTCTCTCACACTTAACCAGAAAAACACCCGTTCACCCCAAGGCTTTATCTGTCACGTATGTGACTCAGACATCAGTCAGCTCGGACTTTTATCTGTATGAGATCTTCCACAACTCTCTTATTTAAATATTCAGAGGGGACAAATAGTAGGGGTACAAACTATATAAAAAAAGAAGGTAAAGCAACCCAAAGACGACGTTACAGTAGGGTTGTATTTCCCAAAACAAGACGCTGAATGAGAGTTGACGTACTGCTGCGATTCTTGTTGAAATTGTGAGCCGGATCAAAACCCGTCTCCTGCTGCTCGTCCGTCTGGAGTGGGTGTCGGGTCTCAAAGTTGGGGTGCTGCATGACCGCGGCCCAGTTGAACCTGTAGGAGGTCAGGCAGAGAGAACACACTCACAGAACGAAGGCCGTCAGGTTTACAGATTAATAATAATAATACTAGATAAATAAATGACTTTCATCCAACTTCTGATGAAACAGCCATGAATTCCCTCCAAACAGACTGAAATCTTCTGATAAGGGCAGTAATTCAAACTTCTGCCTTTACACTTGTTTTTTCTTCAGTTACTTAACGTATCTATTAAATTGTTCAAGCAAAACCTGACAAACTTTTCACTGCAACTAGCAAATTCTAAGCACCTGTGACTTATTTGAGCTTACTTTCAGCTTTGGGATTCTCCTCAGTCACAACTCAGAAGAACAGGACGTTTCTGTGGAAAGAAGAGGTCAAAACAATGATACACATGTGGAAGAGCAAAGAGCAGAAGGCTGTTAAGGGGTCCAGTTTGTTGCAATAAAAGTCGCAAACAAACATAGAAACCTTGAGTAATAAACTTAACTGTTTATACTTTTTTTCTATTTGATCAAACCAAAAGCTACAATGTGTTTTTCTTCTACACTGATAAGAACTTTGCAAAACACCAACAGTGATTACAGTCAGTGAAGAATGGCTGAAATTACAAAGGAGCCCTTGAGCGGCCTGATGGTCCACCATGCTTACTGTGATATATTGAACATAAACAGCAAAGCTAATGAAGTCATTAAAAAGGCAAATTAATGCATCAATTAAGTGCTTCAATATCAGACCTTCCTCCGCATCAAACAGCAGCAGTAATTCTAAGATGATTAAGAACACACAGCTTCTGGACAATTTTACTATTCTTCATAAAGGCAAAGCTATGGCTGTGTTATGTAGGCGCAACACAGATTTGATTAACTTCAGGATAGAAACTTCACAATGATTTAATAAATATGTAGCTAAAGTGTGAAAGGCTGGGATGGGTGTGATGTCAGCCTTAAGGAAGCAGCTGAATCATTAAAGATGATAAGTTAGTCCAGGACTTTTTTGGGGGGTTTTAAAACAGTGGTTCCAGTGCCATTGGTACAGGTACTACTGGGATTGAATAGAAACTCCAAAACGCAGATCTCTAAAGTAAACTACGAGTCAAATCCTCTTCTGCAAAATGTGAGAAGAGTTTAACTTTCTCTGCAAAGCGTCACAATCTAGGTTAAGCTGGTTCATCTTTCGTTCTTTAAGCAACTTCCCCGTTTATGGAAATGGTTTGCCTAATACCCAGTACTACAGGATAGCGGGCATCCACAGAGCTTTGTGTTCTCTTTCACATTATTAATAGTGGAAATAACAAAACAAAGGCATTTCTTAAACCTATTAACTATGTGGATGAAACCCTGCTTGATAATTTGGCTGCATGAAAATAGAAACGATTTCACATGAATAATGCATGCCCCTGTTTTGTTAGGAAACATCTGCTCTACCCAAAGACTAATGCGCTCCTTAAGTCAGTGGGATTTTTTGCTCATTTCTCCCTAAAATATTACATTATCCCGGTATATAATCAAAACTAATCCACACAAGTTGAAAACAGAGGAATGCCGTAAATAGATATTTACATTTTTCGTATATTTTCTCTTTAAACAATCAATGTGAAAGTTTTGAAGTCTCACGAGTGTCGACACAGACAGCAGTGATTTGGCAAAGAATATTAGCTTGTTTTATAAACTATTTGACATAGATATTTTGAGCAACATTTTCCCCACAGGCCTCCAGACACAAACAATGTTTTGTTCCTTCTTTCCAAAAATAAAAGCTTTCTAAACTTCCTACAGAGGCTCGTACAGATCTCTCGCTGCCGCTGCTTGTGTGAAGAAAGTCATGTTTTAATTTCTTCTCACAAGAGTTCCAACAAAATATAAAAAAAGGCACCGAC
This sequence comes from Anablepsoides cearensis, assembly GCA_032275365.1. Lineage (NCBI taxonomy): Eukaryota > Metazoa > Chordata > Actinopteri > Cyprinodontiformes > Rivulidae > Anablepsoides > Anablepsoides cearensis. The sequence goes on along the minus strand of JAUBOC010000149.1, from coordinate 11,631,648 downwards.
TTCACTGCCATTCACCACATAAGCTGTTGCATTATTTAATCCGCAACACCTGGAGAGACCTCAATAATTCAAGGCGATTATCTTGTATGGAATAATGAAACCACTGCATAATGACAGCATAAATAAATCAGCAAACAAATACGAGAGAGAGTCCACCCATCTGCTTTCAGGTTTGTCTGTTACTGGGATAGACAAAAACCTCAGAAGCTGATTCCAAACTATTGCTATTATTACACCCGCCAATTGCTGTTTTAACTCTCCTGCTACCCTTGGGTCAAAATGAACCATAATGCATCAGTTTTAACACTGAGACCTTGATGTTCTGTAGGGGTGGGTTATACTAGGAATTTTGGTTTAGATCATCTGATACCAAAATACTGAGCTACTATCGCCAAATCCAATACTTGTCATGTTTATTGAATTACTTAATTTTGCCTTTAGTTACCGTAGTTGAATTTGATTTAAAAAAATATTTTAGGCAAATAATAATGTAATAATTTTGTATTCACTACAACAAAATAAAAAAACAATGTAACAGTATAAAAATGATAAAATCATTCCCATATTACCTTACACAATTATTTAAGAAAGAAGATGCTAGTGCAAAATGACAAAAAAGAAGCAACAATGTAACAAAAATATAAACATTAAAAGGTCAATAACAACAAAAAATATCTTCCATAGCAATACAGGCATGATGTAGAGGACTAATGACTCCTAACAATGTGGAGACTCTGCACTCCTGACTTTATTTCTCACTTTATTTGTGAAAAATAAAGTCAGTAGTGCAAATAAAATGTAAACAAAGAATCTATCTCATCCCACTAATATTGATTTGATACCAATGCTCATCTTGGTGTCGATACTTAGATCAATACGCCTGCCCCTAATGTTCTGTGTTGCACCACAGATAGCAGAGAGGTTGGTGCAGCTAAAATGGTACAGGATGGAGGCTTCTGTGATAAAAAGGTGGAGAAACATCAACCCTGAACATCAAATTACTCAATGAGTTATTCGATAGTCTTTGAATTCTAAAATATTCAATATCCGCAGCCCTAATTTATGAGTCTACAAAAGCCACACAAACAGATTAAAGATGCAGATGAGTGCTGAAAATCTGCCTGTGCTTTGTTACTGGATTCATCTTTCTAACTAAAGCATGGCACAAAAAATAACCTGAGCCACAGAAACGAGTAAAATTAGAGAGGTTTAATAAATCTCTTTAGAGAAATTTGATCTAATTTCTGTTTTCAAATTTTATACCTGAAACTCATCTTCAAAGAGGAATATTGATCATAAGATTGTGTGATGAGCGACTAATATCCCACAGCCTCACTCGCAAGCATCACTTATTAATCTGCATTCATTTCCAGAACACACTTCCCTTTTGCTCAGTCTGAAACTGACTGTAATTATTGAAATCCAATTCTTCCTATTTCGTTCTTTTGATTTTGTTTTTTCCCTTTAGTGCAGTCAGGCAGGATCACATTATTTATTGTCACAAGAATATTCTAGAACCACAAATGAATGAGGAGTGAAATGCTCCAATTTAAAACACTTTAGATAAACTAGCTAAAGAAATTTTACCTGAATTCAAACTATAGAAGAGACTTTTGTGCTAAAAAAAAAATCAGAGGTTTAAGGTACACTCAGCTGTACTGACATTAAACAAAGCAGGGAGCTCCAACCTCACTGGCATTCAGTAACAAACACTGAGCTATTTTGAAACTAAACCCAGATTAATCTGATTTAATAAATGTTTTTGCTTAAGTGGCTGTTGAATAAGAATTAGACTAAATTAAAACACCCAATTTGTTCTCAGCTTTTAACCACTTGAGAAAACAAATGTTTTCTATATATAAACTGAGTCAGTCCACTAGTTTTTATCTCAAACTCAAATATATCATGTATCATATCAAACAGGTAGCGGGGTCATTAAAGAAGATGAAGCATTGAGGCGCAGCAACAGACTGTATTTTAGCCAAAGTGAAACTCCACAGCTAAACAAACTCACATGCCTCTACTTCAGTGCACAGTGAGAGCTCAGGACCCTTTATAGTCACATGTTCTGCAAAGAACCAAGAACAAGCTGGAAACTGTAAGCTTCAAAAAACACCAGGAACTTTCTGAATCTAATTCCGTTACCAATAACCTGTATAATGAAGGACCTAAACAGAAAATGTTAAAATATTGGATGTTGAAAACTGCATTCAGAAAGGATCCTTTCCTCCCATTTAAGCTCACTCCTTTAACTCAAGGTTTTAAAAATCTAGACTATTTTATAACACCAATCTAGGCAAAACATTCAAAACCCAGCTTTAAATTGAAACTTAAAAATTGAATAAAAACAAATGAGTCATGAAGTCACTCATAATATAAGCCTTTTTTAACTGTGCAAATGATAAAGCATGAAATTTATTCTGTGATGTGTAAATATAAAACAACAATCTATATATAGATTGTTTTATTTGTTGTTGTATTTGTTATATTTGTACACTTTCTTTCTAAATTATGTTTTAATTATATTACCTGCCGAAAAACATTAAATGAAATTTAGCTTTTGAGCTAATTATGGCACATTTATATTGCTATTAAAAAAAAACTATTTGATAAATATGCACTGCTTTTTTAAATAAACAGAATAAAATAAAATAAAACAGAACTAATTACCGGTATTTCTTCTCACTTATTTGCTGTGAAAAACTCCCTACAGGAATTTCAGCCATGAGCCACAACTTCCTTCTTACACTAAATAATAAAAACAACTCTGTCAATAGTTTTTGTTTTCCATAGTTTTAGATGTCTTGGCATACAGTGTCTGTACTCTGCCTGCACAAACATTTGACTGGTTCTAGGTTGTAAATAAAATAAAATACATGACACAGCTCAAAAATACAGTGTTGCTAATTCTTTAGTCTGCACTGCTTTTGACTCAGTGAAAACAAGATGGCCCAGTCCAAATAATCACTTAAGCTACGACAGTAAATAAGCTGTCATATGCGTAATATTTAGTATACAACTTGGACATAGAGGATTAAAACCAGCGATATTGTTTTAATTAAAAGTGTCCAGAGTGCTGCTGACGCACTGACAGGGGGGTAAAGCTAAACATGGACGCTAGCATGTGTTGCTAACAGCGCTAAATGAATGATAACATTGTAAAACAGAATTAATTTTAAGAAGCTGAAGTTGTCTGAAAATGACCAGGAATTACACACGGAGCAGAAAAGCTGATACGACACCTGCCAAGCTGCTGTGTTAGCACGAACCAAAACACACGGGCCCTTCGTTACTTCCTTGACACCCACATACACGGGCTGACACGAGACAAAGTTGCAGCACGCGCTTCCTCGCGCTCACACACATAAACACGAGCGCCACTATGAGCAAATATATGCGTTTTAGTATTTACAGATTTGTAAATGTGATTTAAATACCTTTCTAGTTCATGCAGGTAGCTTCATTCTGTCGTTTAGGACAATCTGCTGATTTGTAAACAGTAACAGGTCAGGCGGATATGCTGAAGATCAGCTGACTCGTCACGTGACCAGGGGGTGGAGCTACTTCATGTTGCTGCAGGCAGGCTGCAGGTAGTTCCTGATGGGTGAAGGCAAAATGCATTTCTGTCTTATTAAAGATAAGGCGTAGGCCTACTACGATTTCCTATTTTGAAAGCCTGAAATAATTGTAGTACTGTGCAAAAGTTTTAAACTACTCCAAATGTATTCATGTCTTGCTTCTATGGAGTTAAAAAAAAAATTAACATCTTAAAAAGGTTCTGATTTTTTTCTTTAGATTTTGGCTGCTTATATCCATTAATTGTAGGGTACCCAACAATTTAGGGTCTTTTAAGCCAAAATTAGGTTAACTTTAAGTTGCCCAAGAGTGGTTCCCAAAGTTGGGATTGGGACCCAATGGGGTCCCAAAACATCAAGGTGTGGTCCTGAAAAGATTTTCTGAATTAAATATATTAGAAAATAACAACTAAGAAGATTTTTTGCCTTTGTTGTTACAGAAGCGTAAGGTTAGTGTATACCTAAAATGGACAAAAATACCATAATGAATATATATTTTTGACGCGCAAACAATGTTTATAATCCAACAACAGTTTGGGGCTCCGGTCTCTGTTGCTGGTATTTTGAGGCCTAAGAGATAATAAAATTTAACAAGAGAAAAATACATCAATATCCAAAAATATATATTTAAAGGGCTTGAAAGAACTTTAATGGCCAAAAAATAAAGAAAACAAAAAATACAAGAAATTCAGGTTCCTTGGAAGCAAACTAAAGAAGTAAGGAAACTTGTCATATTTGCCCAGTGCTTTATTCCCAGTTTTTTAAAAACTACTCTAAAGTTGTGCTAAAATAATCTTAAAATTTAAAAAAGCCCTATAATCAGTGGGTAAGGTGATGGTTTGGTGTAAGTCTGTTCCTGTGCAGCATTACAGGAAGAGATCACCAGATCAAACCATTGGGTTTGAGTTTCATTATAAGCAAAAGTCATATAGAAAGTGGAAACTGTCTACAACTTGTCACAGACTGATGTAAAATGTTTTAATAAAATGAAATATACCGACTGTTTCTCACTTTACTACTTGTGACAAAATATTCTTGGGATTTATTAAAGTGGGCACAAAGTTTCTTAAATTCTCCTTTGCAGAAATGTTACACTTCAACAGCTTTTGAAAAGGAAATGTGGGTGGATAAATGCTTTTTTATTTAAGTTTTATTTAAGATTTATCTCTCATACTAAAAGAAAGAAGAATATCTGAGTTTGTGAGGCTCAACGTGGCTTGACATTTGGAGATCTTCATGTTGGTTTTCATGGTTGTTCTGTCTATCCGGCCTTTGCTTTCAGTCTCAGTATAAAAATTATTTACATCACAGAATTATGCAACCATCTCTGTTTGCAAGCTAGGATGATATAATTGAGTCTTGTAGAACACGATCCATAATAATGGCACATTTTTATTCCCTTTAATTGTTTTGGGGGGTCAAATTCCCAGTAGGTTGTCTTATGACCTAAAGTAAAACTACAGAACTTCTATCTGTAAATTCTATTATACAGACTGATTGCTGTAATTTAACTTTTTTCTCTAAGTAATACGTAATATTGGACTGCTTACACAGGCCTTACTGATAACTTATTGGCCAACCAGACAGATTTAGGAAGCCAATTTCAAAATGATGAAATTTACCACAATCACTTCCTGGAGGTTTCAAACAGTTCGATTGTGCTGTATGTCGATTTGACTACAACGGCTGTAAAATAGTTCTGAAATCACTTTGAATTCATCAAACTGTTTAGGAATTACCATAACGAAATTGCAAAAGCTGTAAAAATTCATCACTGTCAGGAATCTTTTTTTCCCACATTTTTGTGCTGGAACAAATGCAGAAAATAATGTCATCTCAGACAGACAGACAGAAATTCTGATGCCGATCTGCACTGATTAAAATCAGTTGTGTCACATCACTAAGGACAGAAAAGCTTTACATAAATAACTAAAAACACTGAAGGGACTGTTCAGCCACACTTTTATGTCAACGTAATTACAGCAATTTCTGAGGTCAGACAAGTCAGGCTGATCTGTCTGTGTCTTTAAAAGAAAAAACGCCTTCATCACTTAAATGTCACCAATCGACGCAAGAACCCAAACAAAACAGCCGTAACAGGAAAAAGCAAAAATCCTTGTGATACAGATTTTGCTCATTAGATACCGAAAGAGATTTAAATTTTTTGAATTGATAATAGCGCGGTGAAGTGTTTGCCAGCGTGGTTGGGAGTTACCACAAAGCAGAAATAATGACCATCATTGCTATTACCATCATTATCACCGGCAGGGCTTTTCAAGAGCGCCATTATCATCATTATTGCAGCTAATATTACTGATGATGAGGCTTTCATGGCCTCTCCTTGGCCCCGACTAAAGTATTGTCATGGAAACAGATGGCAGTAAAGTGCGGAGCTTCGTTGAACTACTCTGTGAAGCTATTCTGACCAAATGGGGCTTGAACGTTACAATTTCTCTGTATACTAAAGGAGCTGCGATGTGAGCAGTCTCAGGGGGAGACACGTGAGAGTCAGGGGCACAAAACAGGCAAACAGAGGCGCGGAGAGAAATAACATTTTGTACCAACAGAGTTAAGGCATTGAGGGATAGAAGGCAGAGAATTCTGCGAGCGCCAAGGGACATGTGATAGAAGAAAACCACAGATCCACTGATACACCAGTGAGCAACATGAGAGGATATTTATTGTCTGATGGCTGAAAATAAACAGCGCCAATCCGCTCAAACAGTCAGGGCAAGAAAAAAAAGCATCTAAAATTTAAAAAAAGACATCTTAATCTGCTAATTAATATTTTTTTATAACTCTTACACCTAAAATAAACCCTGATAAATTTGTTTTATCTTATCATTTTCATTCTCTGCTCCATTTTAACTATAAATGTTCCAATATTGATTCCTAAATAAGTTTGTCTTAAACAATTTGTTAATGAATACAATCAGCTTTTTGTATGTATGATAAAGTAATAAAATATCTGCATAATATTAAACACTTCAATTTACAGTGGAGCATGTTATTTGCCCCTTTTTTCTGTTTTAATGGGTACAAATCCAACAAAAAGGACACGTTAAAGTGATCTAAATTAAATAAAAGTAATAAAAGTCTTCTGCAGAAAATTAACTGACCTACACTGTGTAGTTTTATATGATCTCAACCTTTTTTTATGAAGAAATTATTCATTACTTTGACCAACATTAGAATAAAAATGTGTAAAATCCAACTTTAAAGGTTGATTTTACATTTGCTACAATACGTATAAATGCTAATATCAAAATGATGAGCTCTTTTGGAGCATTTTTTTCCCCTTAAGAAGCACAAAACTTACTATTGTGAACCAGCTTGAGAAATAGGTTCATTTATTTATTTCCTATTAATCCCCACAGTAAAACCTGTACTTGTTTATTATGTTCATGAATTCAAAAACGGTTCAGCTTCATATGACAACATCTGGACTGATATCATTGTGTCAAGACTAACATAAAACAGACAAACATGAGCAGATTCATCTATGAATCATTCAAAAGGTTAGATAAAATCAACAGCAACATTAAGAAGCTCTTACAATAAAAACATACAGATATAGTACAAATTAATTAAAGGCAAACCTTTCTGGTATTAAAGTTTATTCTTCTAAAAAAAGATCTGCTGCTTATTGATTTGATGTTTGAGACACACACAAAACTTTCTGTACTCTCCGTCACAGTTACCCATGTCTCAAGTGCAACAAGGATGCTCAATTTACAGAAAGTCCTAAATTAACACAATAAAAGCATATCCTTATTAATGTTAAGCTTTTTTAAAACATCATGAAAACATCTGATCCTTACGTTTTAAAATAAGCTTCAACCCAAAATAAATAAAAACACATAAAATGTTACTCAACAGCTTACTTTTCATGAACTTAGTAAAATGCGGGAGTACTGCATTGAGAAGCTGATTTAATGACACTTTAACCACCATTAGCAGCAATAACCGGAAGTAATTATCGTTTGTATGACCTTATTAGTCTCTTTTGTCATTACAGAGGATTTGTGATCCACTTGCTTTATTATGATGCTTAAGTTGTGAGTTGTGTCCTGATACCAGCATTTTTACAAGTTGTAGTCGTTCAAAAGGCCCCGATACTCTGGACCGATACCCGATTCAATATTGATCAGCGGTTTACATTTCAAGTGAAAAGTGCTGAACCAATAGCCTTACATTTCACATTTGAATACTGTTATACAAAGGGAGTCTACTAATTAATCACCAAATCACCACTCCACCACCACCATGCTTTAATTAGTTAGGGGTTTAGTTTCTGCCACACATCTCCACTTTGGTCTTGTTCGTCTAAAAGACATTGATGTTGAAATCCAGTGCTTTATTCATGCTGCCATTGCTCTGTTTTTCTTACAATGAAAGTTTCTCTTGACAACCCTTTCAAACAAGCCAAACTGCTTCCGTCGTTTTGAACAGTACTGTCAGCAACACTAGTCTTTACCAACATTTAAAGTGGCGAGGTAACACTGTCATCTCACAGCAAGAAGGTCTTCCCATGTCTCTGAGGACTACCCGTGTGAGATTTCTCCAGAGACTTCGGTTTCCTCTTACTGTTCATCAGCATGAATGTCAGGTTAGTCTGTGATTTTTTAATAGACTTTAGGAGTAAATATATGCATGCGTGGTCCTCTGCACAGTTTCGACCCTCCGTGCATAAATGTGATTTTGGTCCTTGGTTGTCTCATAACCAGCAACAGTTTCTTTTTTTCCCCACTCTATAACGGCACATGGTTATTACCTGAAACAAAAATACTGCCAGCCTGTCTTGGAGCAATTTGTAAATGTGACTCATAGCCATTTGGATCAATGCTGAAGAACATCAGTAAACAGATCATCTCGTGGGACATCACAGGAATTGTAATGCTTGTTCAAGGTGACATATTAGGGTTAGGTTAACTTTCTTGTTCCTCCTTCACAAGAGGGACAGTCTGAGTAGCGACATCCAGTTCTTTTAAAACATAACCCTCACTTGTTTCACTTCTGCCTGTTTGTTTCTCCTCTTCTTTCTCTTCTTCTGGCTTTTGATGCATGTCCAGTTCCTGTGTAGTGACGTCTGCTATCGGAAAGTCTGCGAAGCCTTGATGGTGATCATAATTGTGCATTGGGCTCTGGATATAGTCTTCACTTTGCCCTTGGTCTTGGCTGTTGAAGAAGCTGCGGATGATGTATTTAGGCAGGCCCAACTGAGCAGAGAGGGTGTGGATCGCCTCCTCATCAGGGTTGAGGCCCACTTCCTGGATGAAACTCTGCAAGATACCCAGGGCGTCGCCGGATACGTTTAACCCCACGCTGTGGACCTCATCTCCACCTCCTGCTTTTCTGTCGTCCTCGGAGCAGACCTCTGGCATCCCGTTGTCCTCCCTCTTCACACCCGACCACTTCACATACAGCTTGTCTTGCACTTTCCCACTTTTACTGCCCTGCATGTCTTCGTCTTTGTCTACCTTGGCCACGTTTCCGTCTCCTATCTGCTCGTCGCTGTCCCTGCCGTTACCCGCCGCTCGCTCAGCAACGCCCCAGTCCCTGTTCTCTTTCCCCCCCTCAACCCACTCCATGCCGCTCCCGCTCCCGGCATCGCAACTGCCTCTACCCTCCGTGTGTGCTCTCAAGTGCCCCCAGGCGCCCCCACCCTCAGACTCGGCTGGTGAGGCTGCACATGGTTGCCGTGGAGACAAGTGAATCCCTGGTTCTGTCTGAAGTGGTTGATGGGGTTGAAGGTGGTGCTGAATCACCGGGGAGTTGTGTTGGTACTGTTGAAAGAAATCAATGAAATCATTATAAGAAGACACATTTTTATTTGCACTTTGGCTTTCATGTTTTAAATTTAGCCTAAATCAAGTTAGGATACATATATGATTGAAGTAATTGTCTTAAAAATAAGAAATATTGACTTATAGTCATTAATAGCTTTTTAAGTAATTTTTTTTTTTTTTTGGTGTTTGACCTTAATCTAAACAACCAATCAGTCTATTTTTTCACTGACAGCTATACTGCCTAAAAGAAGCCAAATTGTGTGCAGGATTTACTGAATCTAGTTGAAAATGCAATATTTAGCAAATACAATTACCATTCTGATTTGATCTGGCAAGAAATAAATTGTATAGTCGACTGTTTTATCCCAGTCTGCAATGTGTTTATGTATGAGGCAGTCTTTATTGTAGCTGCAGAACAGAGATGAGTTTTTCCTTGCCTGATACTAGAATGGTATTTTCTTTATGAACAGTGCACTCATCGTCCTGCATAACCTTTTGTTTATGAGTCCGTGCTATAAAAACAACATAAATCTGTAGAAGAGCAGTGAAAAAAAATCTAATCAGCTTCATGAATCATTTTTATTGTGATAATCATCTTTTTTCATTTTTGACATTTACTGTAACTGTCTTTATTGTGCTATTTTCTGCTACATACCCTGAAGATGGTGTGCCTTTTCTTGAAATTATCAAGTTAAGAATATTTTAATTTAGTTTACTTCCCTGAAATTTCCAGTGGTGACCGTGTTTTTAGAATAATTATTTGTAAGTGTAAAGGAATTGTTTATGTTGTGGCTTTACCAGTGTGTTGTCATTGCTGAGCAGCGTGAGCCTGTCAGCACAGTACTGCTGTGAAGACATGTTGCAGCTCTCCTGCTCATAGATGGCGTCTCGTTCGGTCTGTGTCAGGCTGAGGAATCGGCGTATCATGCACAGGTTCTCCCACAGGGTCCGGTTCTCCGGGCAGGGATCCTCTTTCCAACGTAGAAGCTCACAAAGCCACCCCTTCAGGAGGTACAGTAACAAGAGGTTCGACATATTAAGAGCCAAACTTACTGTGTGAAACTGCAAAGAAATGTCCCACATTGCAGACATGTGTGGGCCAGGTCTGGTGTCAAACTGGCACTGCTGGCATGGCAAGTGCAAGTGGGGCCAGGTTTGGCAATAATGTCACTGTTTAATAGTGCGGTAATAATGCAGTTGTATCAGCAGCAAATTTTCATAAAGATGTTTATAAAAGTGTAGTTGTTTATAAAGAGATTAAAGAGGACTGAAAACACGTCCCTGTTGTTCTCCACTTCTCAGAGTTAAAGTGGATGGGCCACGTCCCACCATCTTAACATTCTGGAATTTATTTGATGTTCAGCACCCTTTGCTATATTTTATAAATGGGAAGTTCTTGTCAGTTCAATATAGTATGCATTATAATTTTTACAAAGTCTTTTTTTGAACTATTATGATTTTATTTGGGTAATAAAGACAAGACAGATATCTGATGATATATTCTTTAATGGTGAAAACTCTTTTTTTAAAAACTGTAAATGTAAGTAGGTTTAAGGTCAATTTAGTGCCTGATTTATATACATTAAAGTAATAAATGTTCCTGTTTAGGATGACATGATATAAAAGCTAATATTAAATATTGAGACCAAGAGGTCCTTGACCTTCTGCTACCATTAAATTGGTGTCTTTTCAAAAATATGTTCCCATTACAATAAAACATTTAAAGCAGGAAATGCTTTATGGGAAAACATGTTGTGAAAGTCAAACAGCTTCCCCATGGGAGTCCATATTTTCCACTGTTCTTCTTACTCTGACCTACTGCTCACTTTTAACTATGAGCTTTATAAGACCGACACATCGATGGCTGAAACCCTGAACTCAAGGTTTCAAAGCTAAATCCACTGATGATGCAATGTTACAATAGCTACACAAATTTATGAGTTTATGTTCTCAAAATGTACATATTTTTATTGACACTGTCTGGCATTTAAATCTACAGAGGACTGCTGAAAAAGTCAAATTAACCAAACAACACTGCATAAGTTTAAACAGCATCACAAATACAAAGAAATTTGCACCGCTTTTTGGTGGTACTGGGAAATAGTGAAAAAAAGGTGTGTTGTCCTATAAAAAATGACTCTTTGAGACAGTTTCATAATTTATTTGTCATGGCGGCCATCTTTGATTGAGTTAAATCCAAAAGTGAATTGGTCAAAGATCCACTGATTACTTTTTAGAATTTCATTCAAATTTAAACCGTGGTTCATTAGATTTGAATGCACACACTGAGGCCGAGGCATTACCTGTGTCTGAACCACTGATCAGATTTCACTAAAACTTTCAGAAAGTAATCACATGGCTGCCATAATTGAATAATGTTTAGAGTCAACCAAATTCATGATGGCTGCCACAGTTATTGACTTTAATCTCCATTAAAATTGTGTGAGTTTTATAGATATTGAGCTAGTATTTGTTGTGCTTAACTTACAACACATACTCTAAGCTCTAATAGATTATGTGAGATATCATATTTTTGCTTATAATGACATTTTCTTGGTTTGACCAAAATATCTATAACTGTTATTTCTTAGTCTTAAACACTGGCATAAAGATGATGGATGATATGCATTCCTTTAATAAATGTTGGGCTTTTAATTAGGGATTGGATGTGCAAAAATTGAGGGTGTTAATTAATGAAAATAAAAATCTAAAGCCACGTTTTCCTTACAAACTACCTAAAAACTGCTTCCTCTATTTTTACATGTGCAATAAAAAGCAACATTTTTGAAGGTGTCGACTAATCTTGGGAGAATTTCTTATCAGCTTTAATTGTTTCAGCATCACGGGAGAGGAAACTTGTGAGTGGCAGTTTGAGGCTATAATCACGAACTGCAGCGTGATTAGAGGCGCGCTAATACACACACACACACACACACACATGCGCGAGAGCACACACCTGGATGAAGCCCAGTTTTAGAACAAAATGCCAACCAGATGCACAGTGCAGATAAGACAGAGAGATTCAGCGTGGCTCTGCCTGCCAAATGACTGGGTAGCACAGAAAGGGAGACGAGGAGAGGAGGGGAGAATGAGAAAGAGGGGGAAAAAAGTGAAAGAGAAGTGTGTAAAAATTGAAGCTCTGCTCGAGAATAGGGGAAAGAGAGACAGCTAAACTCTCCCCCCGTTTTGTGAAGGGAAATTATCCTCAAAACAAAAGGCAATAACAAGCTTATGGGGCCGCCATAAAAATGAGAACAATAAACACTCAAATCGTGTGTGTATTGTCGTATTAGTGGATTTGAGTGCCTGTGTGCGTTTGTGCATGTGTGCATTTTTTACAGTATGTCCGTGTGCATAAATAAGAAGTGTGTGCGTGCTTGTGAGTGTGTATGTATGGCAACTATTAAAGCAATAATTTAGGACACAATAGCAGTCGGATGCACTGATGATAGTCCTCTGCAGAGTACAGCTGCTGGTTGATTATCTGGGCTTCTCTCCATGCGCACACATTTTCCCCTGATTCAGCTGCAAATACAGCGCTATCAAAAAAAAAAATGCCAAATTTAAACACTTAATGAAGCGACAGAAACCAGTGGGTGAAGAAGGTTGCGGGTTTTGACGCGGTCGTGGGACGTGCTGCTCGAGTACCTGACTCTTGGAGACGGCAACCTTTGCGAACAGAGCCTGAGACACCTTGGCTCGCTTCATCTCGTGCTGGATCTCTTCGTAGATGGAGGCGTTGACGTTGAGAACACAGCTGTCGGTCCTCAACACTCTGTCACCTGTGACTGGAGACAGTCTTGCCTACAAAGAGACACGCAGGAAGGGAGGATTTCACTGAAATGAGTTCCACACAAACTAATGCCCTCATTGTATTTGCGCAAACATTTTGAAATGTGGAGACAGGATCGTGTGACTCTTTTCATCCGCAGAAGAGTTGCTTTAAACTCAAGAAGAGTTTACAAAAAAAGCCTAACTACAGCACAATGAAAATGCCTCTGTGATCCTTATATAAGGGGCAGCTGTGGCTCAGTTGTTAGATCAGACAAGAGAGACGGAGGTTTGATTCCATCAGTCACATGTAGTGTCCCTGGGCAAAACCCTGACCCCCTGATCAACTCTGATTTGTGCCATATTTGTGTGTAAATGTGTTCTAAAAGCTCTGATCAGCATGATTCAGATTAGTTTTGTAAAGATGTAGGAGAGTGTTGTATAAATGTGTGTGCATGGGTGAATGAGAGCACCTATTAGGAGGTGCTTTTATTAGCCTGGTTGGCTAGAATGCTGTATAAGTACGGTGCATTTACCATGTAATATAAAAAACTTGTTACATTTTTTTGTTAAGAGTACTTAAAATATATTCCCAACCTATTTGCCCCATTTTCATACCTCCAAACCAAGCTATTCTCCACATTTCCCAAACTCACGTTCAACCTTACTTCATCAGGATAACAAAATAATAAAGTGAATAGTTACAAACTTTTATGTGAAGAAGGAAACAAACAAAAAACTGAGTTATACAGTGTTAATTATTAAAATGGACTTGTTTTGGTGATTTTTATATAAAAACAATAAACTGATATTTTCACTACCTCTCCCTGCGCTCTCCTGGCCTCGTCAACATAAAAATATTAGTAAAAAATAATTGTCTACTTTAGAGACGATCCATAAACTGATTAAACAATACAAGTTTTCAGTTATGCTGTTTGTCTAAAGGCTTGTGCTAAATGCTAACAATGCTGTGTTTCTTGCTAACTAGTATAACTGTGTGAACCCACAGCCAGGGGTCAAAATTGTCAATGTGTTGCCAAAACAAAACCAACTTTCCATTAATCTTGACAATTAAAGTGCTGATATGCTGGATTTGGATGCTTTAAACCAGTAGATTTTCAATTTTAATAACTTAATCACATTAAATTAAATTGCATTGCTTGTCTCATTCTTATTTACATCTAATTTCTTATGACATAATTTAAGGTGTATCTAATACTTCCAGTTGTTTCCAACATCAAAAAACAGAACTGACAGAGATACTTTGCACTATGATTCTGAGTAAAGTTAAGAATCTCAGTGCAAGGTTGTCTGACCGGCTCAAGTTCGCTTCTTTCAGTCTCTCCCCCAGCTGACCTGTGTGGATCTAGGAGGCGTGTTGTTGCAGCTGGGCGTGAATCCCGTCAGACTCCTCTCCTTCTCGTCTTGGTAGATGCGATCCCTCTCAGCCTCGGGGAGCTGCAGGAAACCGTTCATGGCCCTCAGGTTGACCAGCAGGGACTGGGAGGCGTGCTTTGGGTCCTCCTCTTTTCGTAAGATCTCGGACAGAAGGCCCTAATAAACACACACAAGTGAGTGCTCATTATGCTGAAGAGGTATGCAAGAGTCCATGAATACAGCATGCACTGTCTAATATTTTAAAATAAATTAATGTGTAGTTATTTTCAAAGGTTCTTCAAAAAATAAGATAAATGGTGTCATTAAGACTGAGACTGATATAAACATGTAACAAAACATTTAAATCATTCATTTTGGGGTCTTTATAAAGTGGAGCTGCAATACATTGGTCTGAATTCCTCCACAAGTTCCTCTTTAACCCCTTTTCTGAGGTGTGTCTCAAAGCAGCACGTTTTGACGCTGTCTCTTTAAATCCAAACTAAGGGCTTCAAGCCCCACCCCCCTCTAGCTTCCAGACCAGTTAATTTTAGTTTGATAAAGGGGTTTTGACAGAAACATTTTAATTAAAAATTAATTCGAAGATGTCAACAGCAGACTTGTCCATCCAGCCTTACATGTTGGAGCCGGAGTCTGATCCAGAGCCAGAGGAGAATGAAGATGACCAAACTGTAGTTAGTAAGTCCAAACATTATTTGGCAGTTCCTTCTAAATACTGTAACCTAATAGCTCAGAAAATGTCATCGAAAATAGAGAAAACTGAACAAGTTGAAAATTACAACCCACACAGAATTTAAAGATATCTTTGCAGCACCTGGAGAGACTAAATTAATATTTTCTGCATCTCCAAGGTTAATTACAAAAAAGGAAATCACAGCACTTCACTTTGGTCTTCGTACTGCTCAGATTAGCCATTTGCTCATCTGCTTGATCAGAATTAAACTCTGTTTCTCCAATATGAGAGCAGTGAAGAGTTATCTAAAACAGGTAAGATATTTTTTTTTTCATAACCTTATGACAGAATCCCACTTTAAGACATCCAAACTATAAAAAAACTGTATTTTCTAGCTGCAAACCAATTATGTTCCTTCCACCGTTTGATGGTGTTTTCGTTTGACATTTAGGCATTGATTATAGTTATGTTCAGTTAATTTCAACCATTAGAAACTCTCAGAGGCGTCATACATACATGAATGGATCGTGTGCAAAACATCACAAATATTTCATTGTCTTTATGCAAAGACAGCAGGTGTCCTATGCCTGAAAGAAATTTATCAAAGCTTGTCCATATGCAGCTTGGGATTACATTCTAGGAGAACAAAACCCTACAGCAAGTTCATCAGTGCTCAGCACAACCCTGTATATATTTGTTCAGCTGGCATTATTCTGACAGAAGACCCAAGCCCCTCGCGCTAACTGTGATGCTTTCTCCCAGGACAATTTCACACTAGCAGATAAATGGCATGAGTGGAAAGTCTTATTCAAATTATAAATCACCACTGGATCAACCGCATCAACAAAAACAAAAAGAAAACAAAAAAACAAAACAAAAGGGGCCTTTGTTTGAATTGTCAAATGTGTCATTAACTTCCAGATAATGTTTTGGCGCAGTGCCCAGTGTGTACGGCTGGTACCAAAGTGCCTTACTGCTAGCAAGGAATCGTGTCTATTGTATTAATATTAATAATAGTAATAATAATTGATGGCTTTGCTTGTCATTTATGTGCTATTTATGTCAGAGCGGTGTGGAATAGAAGATGACGGGCTCCAATAATGTATCGTTTTTGTTTTACAGACGATGGCAAAGCAAGATACGGCTCCAAACAAAGGAAAACAGGGGAAAGTAAAAGATAAAAAAAGACGGATTGGCCCTTGGGAGGTAGAGATTAGGAGAGCGGAAAGGCTGCCAGAGCGAAAGGTGGCGAGATAGAAGGACAATGGGATCAAGCAAGAGTTAGGGAGCGAGGCAACATTTCTCGAAGGGGTTCTGATTAGTCGGCCTAGCAGCTGCTTTACTGCTGGCACCAGCTTTCCACTGCAGAGAGCTGGCACAAACACATTATCACACATGCACGGGGGGGGGGTACTGCAGAGTGTGCCATGCCAATGAGCAAACCAAGACAATGTACCAGAACACCAGAAAGCACAGTTTTTCATTCCGTGCATCTTTACCAGACATACCTGGGTTCTGTTAAAGGCCACGCGGGCGAAGATGGCCTGGGAGATGCCCGCTCTCTTCAGCTCCTCTCTCACATTTTGGTAAATGTCACCCGACACGTCCGTTGGTCCCACCGAAATCGCCGCTGCTGCTGCCTGATTTTGTGGCGCGGTCGCGGCCCCTCCACCCGGGCCACACTGCGCCTGCTGTAAGGCCTGAGATTCGGAAGGTTTGGAAAAGACGATGGCGGGAGCCCTCCCTACAGGAGGGTGGTTGAGATACTGCTGTTGCGGAGAGGAGAGGCCTGGGCCAGCCAGCATACGGTTCACAGCATACTGCTGGTTGAGGAACTGGGCCATGACCAGCTGCTGGTTGACCATTTGGGAGCTGAGAGGCTGGGTGACCAACCCAGGAGGGTGGAGACCAAGAGCTGAGCGACCGCAAATGTTGGCGACTGCTCCGTGAGGGAAAAGAAGGTTCGAGTTCTGGTCGGTTGGACTTCCTGCAGCCGGCTGCTGGGAGAGGGGGATCTCGGTGGGCTGCTCTGAAAAGCTGTCAGTCTCTAGAGAAAGACGGAAGGAAAAGAAAAGACAAATGCAGAGTTATCCCTTAGTGGTTCCCAAAATATTTCTGCCTGACACCACTTTGGTAGATAAATAATAACATACCCCTGGACCCCCCTAGAGCTGCTTCTCTCCACATTTGCTTGTTAACATGAGGTATGAGTTAGACTTCAGGTATTCTGTTTCAAATTATTAATTATTAATTATATTAATTATGCTGTTAATGTGGCGGCACGGTGGCTCAGTTGGTAGAGCTGATGCCTCTCAGCAAGAAGGTTGCCGGTTCAAATCCGGGGGGGACCGG
>JAUBOC010000149.1:11538583-11548863 GCA_032275365.1 Anablepsoides cearensis | reverse complement strand
AAATTGAAATTATCCAAATAATCATATATGTTTTATTTTTGTTTGCGTCTCAGCAAATTCCTTCTGCTTAAATAATAGCATAAGATTTAAAGGGGACATATCATGTAAAATCCACTTTTTTTGTCTCTCCCGGTGCTGCAAAGATATCTTAATATTCTGTTTGAGTCACATTTTTCAACCTGTTCAGTTTTCTCAATTTTCCATGATGTTTTCTGAACTGTTACATCAAATTATTTGCGATAAAACTGCAAAATAAGGTCTGAACTTACCTATGATTTGGTCATCTCCATTGTCCTCTGGCTCTGGGTCAGACTCTGGCTCCAACATATGAGGCTGGATGGACAAGTCTTGTTGACATCTTTTTGTTCATTTGTAAATAAAAAGTTTCTGTACAGCTATGTATTGTAAACCCCTCTATCAAAATGGAATGAACCAGTATGGAGGTCAGAGGGGGGCGGGGTGTGAAGCGCCTCGTTTGGATTTAAAGAGACAGCTTCAAAATGAGTTAATCTGAGACACACCTCAGAAAAGGGGTGAAAGAGGGGCTTGTGGAGTTACAATAAAGAGGAATTCAGACCAAAGTATTGCAGTTCCACTTTATATAGACCCCAATGAAATATTTAAATGTGGAAAAAGAAGAATTTAAAAGCAGGATACGTCTTCTTTAACAAAGAATATTCTTTTTTTCTGAAGTGCTTTGCTTTTATTCTTGGTACTATACTAATATTGTTCACCTGTTATCCCTATTTAAAAGTTATCTGTAAACAACACCTTATCTTGTCAAATGTACAACTTTTATTGTTGTAATTTTGCACACATGCTTGGTTAAAGAATTCCCTGAATCTCTGTAACTGAGAGAAACATTGTAATAAAAATAAAAAGAGTTCATGCACACAGAACAAATCTGAAATGAGACACGCTCACCCAAACACATCTGCTGAGCTTCACAGCGTCTTGGCCTGAGTGACAAGAGTGACTTTTACTCTCTGACCTTCAGGATCAAGAGTAACAGAACAATCTGGCAGCAGGGTGGATCCAATCTGAAGCTCCTTCTCTTATACCGTCTGATTCGTCACAGATTTAACTGTTTCTGGTTTGTTTGGAGTATTTTGGTCTGGTTTGCTTGAGCCTATTGTTTGCTTCAGCACCTGCTTGTTTGGGTTTTAGCTGAGGAGAATGTGTGCATGTTTGGACGATTGTGTGAATCAAGTAGGTGGGATTGTTTATTGGAGCACTAGATGACATATGTTTGTGTGTATGTGTGTGTAGTGAGGTGTTGGTGTGTGTGTGTGTGTGTGTGTGTGTGTGTGTGTGTGTGTGTGTGTGTGTGTGTTTGTGTGTGTGTGTAGTGAGGTGTTTGTGTGTGTGGGCTTGACAGGCAGACAGCTTTGTCTCTGCTTGCTGACTGTGCACAAGGTTGGGCTGACACTGAGCGTTTCACTGAAGGACAATGACGCTTCTCCATCTGTGTTACTTTTTGTGTGTGCTTGTTGTACCCCCCGCCCCACCCATATTGCAAACACACACACACACACACACACACACACACACACACACACACACACACACACACAACTTCTTCTTCTTTGTCGTAATAAGTTATAGAACCCGGGAGGGGGGAGGGGAGTGTAAAAGTGGGAGAAAGATAAGAGAAGTATTATTGCTGGGGGGGAAAAAGAGGCAGAATGTGGTTGTGGATGATGTACAATGGAGGTAAGAAAAATAAAACAGGAATCTTGTTCTGATAATAGAAAAGATGAACAGCAGTGGAGAGGATGAGAGGAGGAAATGAGAACAGAATGAAACATAGAAACATCTAAAGTCTGGCAAGCAAATCACTAGGAAGTAATGGATGGAAGGATGGATGGATGGATGGATGGATGGATGGATGGAAGGATGGATGGATGGATGGATGAAAGAAACAAAGTGAAGAACAAGAGACAACAAGGAAGGAAGGAAAGTTACAATGAAACATGGAATAAGGAAGGAGGAAAGAAGAAACAGATATAAGGTGAAAAGAAATTAACAAAAGGATGCAAGAAAGCAGAAGGAAAGAAGGAAGGAACAAGAGAACAAATAAAGGAGAATGGAAGCAGTGAAGGAAGAGAGTAAAGATGGAATGACAGGAGAAAATATAATAAGTAGGAATGGGGAAAAGTATGGAATTAAATAGATGAGAAAAGAGGGAGGAAAGGAAAAGGAATGAACTGAAAGAAGGGAGCATTGAAGGAAAAGAAAAATAAACAAAGGTAGGAACTGACAGAGGGAAGGAAAAAATAACAAACAAAAACAGGAAGAGGGCCAGAGAGAAACTCACATCAGCTCTTGAGGATGGAAGGAGAGCAGGAGAGGTAAAGGAGAAGTCTCAGGGAGAGGGAAGGAATCAATGAATGTACTTTAGGATTCAAGGAAGAACAAAACAGAAAAATAGGAGAGGAAGATGGAAGAAACAAACAAATGAAAAATTTTAAGGAAGGAATGAAAACAGTGAAAAAAGAAGAATAACTTGAACACGAACACCTAAACAACAAACTAACGGGAGCAAACTGAGCAAATGGACCAAAGCTAGAGAGGGAAAATAGAAAATAGAAATCAGAGTGAAAGGAAGGAGTGAAGCTCCAGCTGACAGTGAATGAGCTGACAGACTGGAGGACAGAGTGACAGAGACAGAGCAGAGAAGAATAAGAACCGTCACGACTTCCGCTCCATCGGCTGCTGTGTAATTTAGTTCACAGTTCACAATGACCATAATGAATCTTTTATCACTTCTTCTGGGACATTAACACCAACGGGGTGCTCAGCTTCACCCGATTCACACAGAAACAGCTGTCCCAGACAATTCCGTCAAACTGTAAGACTTACTGAAAACATCCAAAGTAAATAAGTTACTGAAAAGACAAAAACACAGAGTTGCAGTTTACTGTAAATTCTGTTTCTACATCTGGTGCATTTAATTAACAGAAGTAATGATTGTGTTAAAACAGGAAGCTGTAAGTCTTGATGATGCTTCAGCGTTGTTCCGAACACTTCAGTATTTTCTCAAAAGGACATGAAAAATGGAACCATAAGTGTCTGCATTACAGACTACAAGAGTTTCTATCTTCAGCCCTTTCTGTCAGACAGTAAACAACCAGAAGTGTCCTCTTTTCTGACCCACTTTCTGCATGTCTCTCTTTGTGCAGGTAAAGGTGACCTGATCGGAGCGAACCTGTCCTTAGATAACCGAGTAATAAAGACCAACGCCGATGTGAAAGCCCTCACCTACTGCGACCTGCAGTGCATCAACCTGAGAGGGCTGTATGAGGTGCTGGACCTGTACCCTGAGTACTCTCACCACTTCGTCCAGGACATCCAGCAGGACCTCACCTACAACCTGAGGGAGGGACACGAGACACACGTGAGCGAGCGCGTCCAAAACATTTGCACTTTTATAAAACATTCTTTGTGATTGTTTGAACAGCTTTTTAATTATTCCTACACAATTGTTGCTTTTTTATTAATATTTTAGGAGATTGGTGAGACTTTACCTTCATGTAACTTTTATACTTTTCAAAGAATTTATCTAAATATTTTCCTCATAGGAGTTTATTAGAATCTCTTTAATTTATTTAAAAACATTATTGTTTCAATTTTTTCTTCTTTTGCTCCTTTTAGCTTTGAGCTACCCTTCGGCTATTTCAAGTTATTGGCAAGTCTTTTGGTATTTTTAGCTTTTAGCCCACCTTTTGTTACCCTTTTTTTGCTACTTGCATTTTTAGCTGACTCTTAGCAACTTTTAGTTTTTAAATATTATCCTGGCATAGCTTTTAGCTAGCCTTTTGCTACTTTTAGCAACATTTTGCTTTGATAGGTTCAACTAGCTGTTTGATAACTTTTTACTATTTTTCACTTTTAGCCAACTTTTTGCTGACATTTTGCTGCTTGCAATTTTATTAAACCTTTAGCTGCTTTTAGCTTTTAGCAATCTTTTGTTATCTTTAGATTCAACTAGATTGTTGATACTTTTAACTAGCTTTTTGAACTTTTAGCATTTAGCCATCATTTGACTACATTGACTTTAACTAGCCCTTTTAAAACTTTAGCTATCTTGTTGATACTTTTAATTTTTAGCCAATCTTTTGCTGGCCTTTTGCTGCTTGCATTTTACCCAATCTTTTGCTACTTTTAACAAAGTTTTTGCTACTTTAGCTACATTTTACTTAACCATAGGATCAACATAAATCTGAGACCTTAAATTCTAAAACTTTTAATTGTTTTGTAAATGTTTAATTGTTTCTAGTTACATAGATTTTTACTTAAAATTTAAATTACCTAACTAATTACATTTCACTTTATTTTTCTGAATATAAGTGTTAAAGAAAATAAGGATTATTGTAAGAAACTAAGATCTAACAGGGGCTGACAAAACCAAATTAAAGAGTTAAATTTAAATAAACTCTTCTGGTAGGTTTTTACAGTAGAACTTTATTTTTACACATAGTTTTTATAATCTCCCTGAACCCAGGGAGTTCCTGATTGGTTTTGTTCTCATTTCAGGAATAGAAATTAATGAAGCCTACTGTATGTTTCCCCCACAGCTGTTCAATGCAAAATTACCAATTATTGTTCGCTTGGTGAATTCTCTGAATAACGACTTATTATATTAATGTTCGGCAAAGAGTCGAGATAAGAGAACTTTAGGGTTCAGAAAATTGACTTTTGGTGTGAAAAGATAAAGTAAGACAGAAAAAAAGCTTTAATGTGAGGAAACTGTGTTTTATTTATTTGTTTTTATAGGGGATAATGTGATCAAAACCTCTTAAACTTATACGGCAAAGTGTCATCTGTGGAGTTTTGTTAGGGTTAAAAGTGAGGAGCAAGTTAAGTTTAAGTTGAGTTTGTAATTAGTTGTGTTTGGATGTTCATAAAAAGAAAAACAAGAGCAATGTCCTGATATGTATAGCTGGACAAGAGTATGTGTGTGTGTGTGTGTGTGTGTGTGTGTGAGTGTTGGAGTGAGAAAGAGGGCAGGCATAGATGGGGCACTTGGAGAGAGTCTGCTTCTGTAATTACAGTCAGGTGTTTCTCCCATTCCTGCACAACCACACACACACACACACACACACACACACACACACACGAGCATGCCGCAGGGCTTTTAGGTTTGGCTATAATGTGCGAAGGGGCAGCCCAGATCTCAGGACTGAGTAGAGTTAAAAAGGAGACAGGTGGTGGTAGCTGAGGACAGAGGATGTTGGCTTTGCTCTCTGTCTGTCCGTTTCATAAAAACACAACAACACCGCCGATATATTAAGGTGAGCAGTTTCCACTGAATTGCCTCACCTTGAGCATTGCAGTTATTCATCACACTCCTTTGCTAACTTTAGAAAACGATTTACCATCGAACCCTGTGAAATTGCTCCTCTATAAATTAAAGCTGAGGGGGGGAAAAAATAGAAAAAGATGACCAAATGTTGATTGTTTCTTCGGTTTACAATTTCCTTTCTGGCTGTCTTCCAGGTCAAGACCAGACTGTCAACAGCAGCTGTAGAAACTCAGGTACCAAACTACCTATTTATTATTTACAATCTAAAGCCCCATATTTTTTTATGGCATGTTCTGGTAATTTAAAAACAAACTTGACTGATAACGTCACTGTGTTCTTTGCGTCAGTCAGACCACAACAAATCATAACTCTCTATCTAAGGCTCAAATTAAATTTAAAGTACAGATGAGTTTTTCTTCCCTATAGGGAAAGACTGTAGGGTGGCTCTGCAGTAGATCTCTAACGCCGATAATGGACACCATCAGTCGTTCAAGACTTAATCATTTTGGTGGGGGAGAGTTGGAAAAGATCGATTCTGCGCTAAATGAGTTGTAGCCGTTAAATTATTCCTGCAGCAGAATAGATGGCGATGGAAAAATCTCCATGCAGTCAAGCCGCTCGGATATTTTACAGAACTTCATCTGTCTGAGTCATTCTCCTCACATTGGTGCTGTTTTTATGTGTGAAACTATGGATCATGTGCCACTGCTGATTGTGCAGCTTAGTATTGATTTTAGCAGAATTTGAGGACATTTTACAATCAGCTTGTAAAAACAAATAAAATATTTGTTTTAAATGTGACCCCACCTTATATTTGTCCCCTGCTGATGTAAAGGTTTTAGTTTAACTTGTAAAACCAGCTGATGAATGAATCCCAAAATATTCTGTCTGAGTCATAACTCTGCAAAATGTCTTAAGAGGAAGAAGTAAAAAAATGATGTAATACAGGAAATGGAGACGTTTTGCAAGATCCCCTGATTCACATTTTCATAAAGAGATGTTAATTTCATGTCTGATTACTGCTTATGTCATGCTTGTGTAAGGTCTACAGGCTGTGTATTTGAGCTGAAATGTGTAAGTGTAAAATAAAAAATAAAAAATATCACTAATACATTTTCATTATTTAACTCACTTTCTGATTGTAAAAAAAATCTCCCTAAAATTTTTGTGTTATTTAGCACACTCTTCTTACATTTTGCTATCTTTTTACTAAACGTTAAACTTAAATGTTAACTAATATATGTAAATATTAATCTAAATGTGTAAATATAAATGTAAAAAATGTTACAGCTAACACACTTACATTTAAGAATTTTGGAATGGAAGGCAGCCTTAGCTCTTTGTTGTGATGTCATCTTCCTGCGACAAACTGAACTGCTAACACTGCTAACACTGCTAACACTGCTAACACTGCTAATGCTATAACCAATAAAATGTTAGAGGAAAATATTTAAGTAGTGAACTAAATAATGAACACATTTTTTTACAATTTATTTGACACTTGTCGTTTCGTATAAACGTGTTTATAAATCCCAACTGTTGGAACTTCCTTTTCATTTATTTATTTGCTCTCGTCTCTTTTCCAGTCGGGAGTCAGAAGAAACGGGCGTGTGGTCCAGGGCCACTCGTTAACCGCCGAGGCACCACGGGACGAGCGCGAGGAAGACGCAGAAGAGGATGACCACGATGAGGACGCGTCTGTTGCTCTCCTGACAAAACAGCGGCGAGCGGAGAAGCTCGGGAACGCCGGGGGGACGTCTCCTCTCTGCCGCCCCGGTCAGAAGACCCACAGCGCCAACCCCACCACTTTAGACCCTTCTAACCTCAGTCCAAGGTGAGGTGTTTTCTTAAAACCTTGGCATTGTCTGTTAGCAAAATATCTCTTGATTGTCTTTTGGATTCAGGGTCAGCCAATCAACCTCAGCCAACAATAAATAGCTATAACAGTGGAATTTTATACATAATGAGTTACAATGGTATTAATTATCATGCAAGACATAATATTGCATGAGAATTTGCAGAATGTTATTTTTAAATGGGACATATCATGAAAAATCCACTTTTTTTAGCTATTAAATACATTTTGTTTTGGATTTGGAGTCTCTAGGAGACAGAAATGTTTATTTTAGTTTCTCCTGGTGCTGCAAACATATCTTTATATTCTGTTTGGGTCATATTTTTTAGCCCGTTCAGTTTTCTATATTTTCTATTACGTTTTCCGAGCTATTGCATCAAATTATCTGCAACGTAGATCTTTGGTTCTGGGTCAGACTGTGGCTCCAACATATGGATGCACAAGTCTTCTGTTGCTGATATATTTTAATTTAATTGTAAATAAAACATTTCTGCACTGCTAGAAAATGTAACTCCCTCTCTCAAACCGGAGTGGACCGGTCTGGAAGCAAGAGGGAGGCGGGGCTTGAAGCGTCTTAATGGAACAGTATCAAATCCAGCTGCTTTAAAAGTGGTGGAAGAGGGGCTGGTAAAGTTTAAATAAGGAGGAATTCAGACCAGAGCAATGTAGTTCCACTTTATAAAGACTCCAAATTATTGATTTAAATGTGTAAAGGAAGGATTTAAAAGCATGATATGTCTACTTTAAAATTTAAACAAAATGGGTCCATTTTTTAAATTTTGAACACATAATATTTTACCTTTTGTAAATGGCTCTGTTTTATTTTATATTCTGATATTCCTATAGGAAATGTTCCATGCTGTGCTTCAATTCAGACATAGATCTATATTTATCTATTGAAATAAGGAAATTAATAATCTAATACTTTCTAATCGTGCTTAGTATATGTGTTTCAAAACAAGATCAAAAATACTTTTTGTCTGAAAGAAGATGGTAAGATGTGGTTAGATGGACCATTTTTACAGTGTAGCTCATGAATCCACTCAGAATGAAATCATGTCTTCAGATTGAGGCTGTTTAAAGAGTGATTTGCAACAGATAAGGTATTTCTGTTCATAACCTTTCCAACAAAACTCTGCTTCAAAAGAAACATCTCTGGCTTTCTAATAGTCTCTATAGTAGTTTGTCATCAGAATGACACATTTATGTAATGCACCGTCTGAACACTCCTAACGACTCTCCTGTCCAAACTTCTGATCCTCTTTTTCATATCTGCTCTGACCTACTTAGGCTTTCCTTCTGCACGGTTTGTTGGCCGTTCTGATGAATGCCGTCTTGAACCTGTTTAATTTGGCACAGAGATGCTCGCACCTGCAGCCAATCAGTAATCACTGTGAGACAGAGTCTGGCATTTAAAAGACAATTTGGATTTTTATGCTGCAAAAAGACAGTTTTCAGACCCTTTTAGATTTTGACACATCTTTTTTAAAATTTGTTTGAACACGTTTGTGTGTGTGTGTGTAACACTGCAATCCTTTCTGTAAACACACAAGTGTTTGTCTTTCCGGCAGGATTGTGGATGGCACCGAAGACAGTGAGGGAACAGAGAGCTTGCAGACTTTCTCCTTTTCCACCAGCCTGGGTTGTCCTGTCGGTGCTCCAACCAGTGCCTCCGCCTCCACCGCAGGTCCTTTCATCACACACCACACTGCTGACTCCTCGTGTCGTTTCGCAGTCGTCATATAAAGCGTTCCCTTCCCAAACCCTGCAGAAATTTGAAATAAATAGGACTAATTAACACTTCCTTCATGGCTGAAATGTTTATCGTCAGTCTTCCCGCAATGACTTTGGGGAGAGTGAAAAAAAAAAGTATATATTTTTTTACTTTGTCTACAGTATTTAAATGGGGTTCATAATTTGCTCATTTGTCACAGATATGATGCAAATCAGCACAACAGAATTAGCAGCAAAAGCAGAGGAGACCAGAGGACAACTGCGACACCTCGACCAGCAGGTAGGATGTGGTGTGTGTGCTTATGTGTGTAATTCTACTGAACTCATCTTCCCTAAAAGGATTTTTTAAAATGCAGCTATTATTAATGCATATTGTAATTAATGCAGCAAACACAGAGATGGAACTAAAGGTCAAAGGCTTGGTTCAAGGTGAGGATTAGGATGAAGCTGGACATGATCACAGTCTGAATCTGTTATGAAGTGTGTAAAATGTTGAATGTTTGTGCGATGGGACAAACAGATGGAATAAAGTAAGCACAAACCATATGGAGGTGTCAGCATGTAAAGCACATAACAGATGAAAGGATTGTCAGGAGGGATGAGATAAAAAGAATGATAAAACAAGCTCATAAATCCTAGAGAGACATTTATTTAGGCTTTTCTTTATATTTAAATATCAGAGGTTCTTATAGTTTTATGACCAGCACCACCATTATAACAGACATTAGAAACTAGCACAAACCCACTGGCTCTGCTTTGATATGATAGTTTCATACATTTATTAAGAAAAGTGCAGATTTTACAAATGCCCTTTGATATTGAACAAATAAAGGCTGTCATGTTTGCTGAAATATCATTATTAAACAAATTATTGGATCGGCTTCAGAATGATATTTACCAGCTTCAATCTGTACCTTCTTGCCTTGTAAAAACAAATTTCAACAACCAACCCAGGAACCAGACCCCCGCAGTGTTGAAATATTGATTCTGAGACAGAAAAAACTTTACAAATAAACGAGAAATGCATTTCAAACCCTGCATCACAACATCCCAAACGTATTTTAACATCTTTAATATATTTACTGCTAATTGGTATTTTTTAAAAAAGGATGAAATAATAAAAGAATTTGCAACTATTATTGTTTACTGAATCTTTTAAAGCATCACATTAGTCAGGATGAACTTGAATACAAATTTCTTGTTCGGTTTTGTTGTGTGTAGGAATTGTACAAAGCATAGTAGATATTGATACCAAAATGTCCTCTGAGTCCCACTAGAGGGGTCCTGAGTACCACAGTTTTAGACCTTTTGCCTCAACTTTTACATCCCGGTGTGTGTATTAACAGTAAAAGTTAAACCATCCCAAACCGATTGTATGTATATATA
>JAUBOC010000149.1:11500799-11522468 GCA_032275365.1 Anablepsoides cearensis | reverse complement strand
AAATTCTTATTACAACGACAAATATATTTTAGGCACAAAAATAAGATCTGAGAAGAAACCATAACATAAAAAACTAACAAGTGAACAAAAATATCTTTAATATTTTGCTTATAAACAGATTTTTTTTTAAATAAAATTCTTGACAAAAATAAAATCTCAATCTAATAAAAAATAATCATATGATTCAGTACGAATTAAATAATGAACAATGATGATATTTTCCTTTTTAAAGATGCTTTCAAAGAGGAAATGAGTGATCTCTCGTGAGTTTCCAGGAGTTTAATGGGTGAGGAGGTGCGTCTCGTTTGGGAAAACATCACGTGCTTCCAGCAAATTCACTTAAAGGAGCTCGCGCCCCTCAGAGGGAGAGGAGAAGAGGAACGAGCTGAGGAGGAGAGAAGAGTCTCTGGGTGCGTAAAAGTTCAATAAAAAAAGTGTCTGAATCTGTTGCCCAAATGGAAATCATGCGTGTTTCCCTCCTGGCCTGCGTCTGTTTGCTTCATCAAGCTGATGGACGAAGAAGTAAGTCTTTCCTGTCAATCAAAAAAACTTGTTTTGTTTTTGTTTGTTTTTTTAAAGGAAAAATGTTTAGATTGATCGATTTAATCAACTAAGACTCCAAATGTTTCCTTATTTATCAAAAAGTTTCTGTAAAACCTCCTGTCCTGCTGCTGCACTCAGAGTCCCATGAGTCTAATTAAGACTCAGACTGCAGCTCATCCACCCTCCAATTCTCTAATATTCACAAATAAACAACATGTTTACCTTTTTATTTAATACACTTAGTTAATTGAATTATCATGAATAAATAAAAAAACAGTTTAACATGGCTGCCATGAGATGATTTTTATTTCTCTGCTCCGCTCTAATTTAATTGTGTGGCTGGAATTTCTTGTTTTCCATCCAGTTTGGACTCTTTTAGCGACGCTTCAGGCAGAAACAGATATTTGTGTTTGAATAGAGCCCAAACATTTACAGAATAATGAAAGTTTCAAGGTTTTTATTTTATTTTTGTGTTTGATAAATTGTTTTGTTGTTGTTGTTGTTGTTACAAAGGCTTGAATCTCACTTTGCTGTTTGAAATGTGCTGAGATTTTAGTGACCTCTTATTTTTACCATCAAGATGCATTCTTTGTTCTCAAACATAATTCTAAAACATTAAGACATAAATGCCGTTTTTTTTTTCATGTCAGACTCATATTGGCTTCTCTCTCTCCAGCATATGGTGACATATTTCCTCACAAGCACTCAGAAGCACAGACGTTTCCGTTTCCGGCTCCACCCATCCCCGACTGGCAGCCTGACACCAACCCATGGGATGATTACCTGTACCCACCTTTAAACTCAAAGCTCAGCGAGCCCATGCATCACAGAGGTTAGAACTGAGGGGCTTTAAGTTCTTTCTGAAGTGCAGGTGAGCCTTTAACTTTAACATCCTCTTCTCTGCAGGTAAACCCAAAGTCCGTCTGACCAGTGACAGCCCAGCTCTTAATGGCTCAAATATAACCTTCACTGCCAAGTTGGAGTATCCTCCGTGTCAGAGGGAAGATGCTAACGGGGAACTGGTTTGGGACGAGCACTGTGAGGATGCTACTGAGCTGGAGGCCTCAGGTGCTTTTTTATCTCTAACATTTTATCTGTGGCTTTAAAACTGAGGTATTGGGTATTTTCCAAGCACATTTCAATTATATACAATAATCAAGTAACTTTTGAAAATCAAAAATAAATTTAAATCTAAAATCTAAACATCTTGAAAATGGCCTATATCTCCTTAAGAAACTCCTACCGTTTCCAACACTCCCACTTCAGCACGTCTTCACAACAATGCTTCAAGGGAGTGGTGCTTTGTGAGGCAGGAGCTCGGCTGCAGACTGGGGTCCAGGGAGGAGCTTCGTGCAAATCGGCGGTGCTTACCACCAAGCGTTTAGGCAGCTCCACATGGCTACAGGAGATTCAAGGAATTCTTATACATGCATGAATGAGTCAAAGCAAATGACATCATAACATGATATAAAGCTTAAAAAAGTCAATTTTGAAAAATCCCCCCCCCCCCCCAAGTTCCATACATTCACAGTAAACTGTCTAAACCAAAAATAATTTAAAAAAAATTAAAGTTATGCAGTAAAATAAAATAATATTATCAAGTCCTGTAAGTTTCAAGGTCCTGTGAGGAAAGGGAAGATTTTACTTTGGCAATCAGACGTAACAGATAAAAACTTTTTAACAACTGAAGATAATTGTTTCTCAAATGTAAAAGCATTATCTAAATACACTCCAAGATCCCTAACGACAGAAGAACAGTACAGAGCAAGTAGGTCAAGGATGTCAGGAGACCCATCAAGAAGAGAATGATTAACACGTAAAATAATTTCACTCCTGTTTTTGTTCAAGGTCAGACAGTTCTGGGACAACCAGTCTTTGACGTCTTAAAGACTATTCAAAAGAGCCTAGTGGACAGAGACTGATAGTCGTCAATGTCAGCATGTATAAGAAATTAAATGAATATGTCCCAAAGTAGACCCTTGAGGTACACCACAGCAAATAGGTCCTGAGGAAGAAAAGCATTCCCTCGTGGAAACAGAAAAGGCTTGGCAGCTAAGTATGACTAAATATGCAGGAGGTCATGACACACATGACAGCACACCTCCACAGTAGACCCATGTGATGTGTGATATGTATAAATACATAAAGTTTACTTAAATCCACACAGACACTCTCTTGAAAGATGGTTTTATATTTTACACAACAGGCGCACAAAGACAAAGACTTATCTCAGTGTGATAACTGAAATGCAATTTCCCAGTTCTGTCTCACTTTCCTATAGATAACTACAATATATCTTAGTCTTAGTGTCTAAAGCTTTTAGAAAGAGCCAGGTTTCTTCCAAAGAAAGACAAAACTCATCTGTTGAACTCCAATCATCGGAGCACAGGTTCATTAAACTGTTTAGGCCGATGTTTATCTTCTGTCCAGCTTTCAATAAACTCAAAACACTACGGCACAAAGAAATAGATAAACCTTATTAAGATCTGATACCTTAATGTTGTCAGTTTTAGGTGACTCAACTTGTTTTTTTGTTTTTTTGGGGGGGGGCAGCCAACGGACAGGGTCGATCTGGTTATGTGTACAACTGGACCTCCTGGTTGGACGACTATGGCTTTGGAAAGTGTCCAGATGTGAAAAAGTGTAACGTGTACCCGGACGGGAAGCCCTTCCCTCAGAGCAATGACTGGAGACGCAAGAGCTACGTCTACGTTTGGCACACAATGGGTGAGTGTGTTCAAACTGACAAACTCCTGTATATTGCCAGACAAAACTCATATCGTGTTGAGAAGGGAGTTGTTTTTGTCCAAATTTGATTCTGCTGAGAGTGGATGGATTCAAAAAACTCTCTCTCTCTTTTTGTTTTAGGTCAGTACTATGAGAAATGTGGGGGCTCATCTGCCAGTGTGACCATCAACACCACCAACATCCCTCTTGGAGCAGAAGTCATGGAGGTCATGGTCTACAGGAAGCGTGAGCGCAGGAAGTACACCCCTCTCTCCAGTGACAGTACTGTCTACATGGTCACAGGTGGGAACAAAAACTCTTTCTTTCCGACAAAACACAAACCAGAGATTAAACAGTCCATTTATCCCGCAGATAAGATCCCCCTGGCGGTCGACATCTCCCAGAAATCAGCGGTGAACACGTCGGTTTTCGTCCGAGGCGAGGACATCGTCTTCAAGGTCAAGCTCCATGACCCCAGCGGGTACCTAAAGACGGCGGCTTTTGTCGACTTCATCTGGGACTTCAGCGACGGCAACAAGCTGGTGACGCACCGCGACGTGATCACGCACAAGTACGACATGCCGGGGAACATGAGCGTGAGCCTGGTGGTGGAGGCGGCATTCCCTGCTGACTGCGTGCCCACCTCCGCCACCCCGACTGCGAGACTGCACACGTCGCCACCTCACGAAGGTACCGAGACAAAGATGTGGAGGAGCATTTTGAGACGATCTCTCTGGGAGATGGGCTTTTGTTTCAGCATCCTTTACAAAATGAATTGGCAGATCTATTTATTTAAAAACCACTCAATTATTGCTTTGAAGAATTGTTCAGATCATTTGAAGTGAGGTTCTGTGGAAAGGTTATGAACTGTTAAGTTGTCCACAGTTGTAGACTTCGAATTACCTCAGTTTATAGAAACAGTTCAGTTTGGATCAGATTCAAGATCTATGGTACCACAACTGATCAGTAAGGCTTTCATTGACTGACCAATGAGTGTAGAGTCTGTCTGTCCGTTTTCTTCCTCTTATCCGGGGTTTCTTTTATAGTTTCTACATACCCTACCGTATATAACGATCAATATTTACCTTTATAATAAATGTCTAATACATAAATAAATCTACAAGATGAAGGACCAGATGAATTTCTTGGTGACACAAGAACACAATTTGCATCGCTGCTGTTGCTATCAGGTCCCGTGTGTTGGGTTTCACCCCGATGGGGATGATTGCCATCTGTCACTGTTCATTGCTTTATGTCAACACACATATATTATATATAATATTCTTTCAACAAACTAACCTTCATCATTCTCTTAAATATATACTTTTTTCCAGCAGTTTTACCATCAATCTCAAGATGATTCCACAGCCATATTCTTGAATTTGTTCCTTCTTAGTGGTTCAAAATTGCTGTTTTACCAAAAACGTATTTTCTTTAACGTTATAGCCACTCTTTTTTTTAACAAATTTTGATTGGATGTTTAAATGTAACATATTTGTTTTATGTTTTCTGTAGTGGACATTTGCATGTGTCCACCACAGAGGACACATCTGAAATAACGTGTCAAAAAGAGGTTTCAGTGCAACACATCTGAAGGTCCTGCACAGTAAATCACTTTCAATGGATCAAACAATTCTTGTTCAGTACATATCAGATTATGCAGCTCCTCATCTGTTTTTCTACTTTTTTGGTGTCTGTGTCCACAGAAACCTCTACACCTCCTCCCATTACCCACTCTGCTACAACTAACAGGCAGACAACACCAAGTGAGATTCCACACTTTGCAATAAACTTCCACAATAAATTC
The DNA here is from genome assembly GCA_032275365.1 of Anablepsoides cearensis. Taxonomy (NCBI): domain Eukaryota; kingdom Metazoa; phylum Chordata; class Actinopteri; order Cyprinodontiformes; family Rivulidae; genus Anablepsoides; species Anablepsoides cearensis. Next base: position 11,517,391 of record JAUBOC010000149.1, on the reverse strand, counting down.
AAAATCTTTGTGTCGCATCATCTGATTTGTCCACCTTTTTGTTTCAGCACCAGCCAGCACCAGCCAGGCCCTTACCTCATCCAACACTTCCACGACGAGCGGGTCACCCACAACTGAGCCGCTCCCCTCCACCAACTCCACTGGGTCCACCACCAGCCCCCTGCCCTGGCTCCGCACCAGGCGGCTCAGCGGCGATGGGTGTTTCCGCTACGCCTATGGGTCCTTTAGGGGCAACATCACTATCATTGGTAGGTTGGTAGCAATTCAATTTAACAGATGAAAAATCTTCATTAGTCTGAGGTACATGATCACATGTTTCCACAGAGCCAAAACACGTGCTGAACAGCTGGCCGAAAAGTCGCATTGTGGACGTGTCAACCGCCAGAGTGAACATCACTGACGTCAACTTCCGGGTGAAATGTCTGGGCAGGTGATTATCAACTTATTCCCTTAAGTATTTTAAAAAAAAAAAAACTACAGATTTTTCTTCATCATGACCTCCGGGAACAAAACGTCTCATCCTCAGCATCCCCACCTCAGCCTGCACCATCGTGTCGGACCTCGGCTGCTCCAAGGTGCACAGCATCACGTGTGACGACCTGCCGCCGTCATCAGAGTGCGAGGTGCACCTGAGGCGGCGGTTCCTGGAACCGGGCACCTACTGCGTGAACATCACCCTGGAGAACTCCAGCAGCATGGCTCTGGCCAGCACCACCGTCACCATCAGCAAGTCTCAGGAACCCCCTGGTGGGTAGACCCCCGCTCATGTTCTAGGAAACGGGTTGTTTTAAATTAATTTCAAGTTCAATCTTTTTGGTTCTGTTTGCATCTAGCAGAGCCTAAAACTCCCAACACTGCTGGGGTGGTTCTTTCTACGTGCGCCGTGATAGTGGCGGTCTTTGCCTTCATTGCCTATCTGGCCTACAAGTGAGTGGTCTTCACATACACACCATGTAAATGTGTTCAAACCTGCACTGCAGAGTTTATGTGCTGATTCTTTTTCAAGAAAAGCTAATATAATGTTTGGTTTTGTCTTTTTTTTTTCCAACTACATATACATATTTTTGGTTTCTCCCAGGCGGCGCAGGGTCTACCGGCCCATTCGAAGGACACCAGTTAAAGATGGCCGAGGCCGTGCTGGGGCTGCAGGTCACATGGTTCGCCTGAAGGAGTCGCTGTTCCCCTCCAGCGAGGAAAGCCATCACCTGCTGACGGAGAGACACCCTCTGTAGAGGGCAGCATCCAATGTGTTCTCCAAATTAAAAAAAAAAAAAAAAAAAAAAAAAAAGAATAGTCACATGAATACTAACTTTTTTTGTTTTAGTTTAGTTCTTTAAAGCAGTCCAGATCTTTTTAAGTGAGATTTTGTGGAAAGATTTTTTCTCTCTGAATCTTAGATTTTAATTTTCTTTCTGATCAGACTGATGAGCTGACAACTAAATGCTGTTAAAGCAACTCTAATCTCAAATATGTCACAGTGGCTCATGCAAATTCTTTCATACATCTTCAGTTATTCTGGCAGAGATTGATTTTCCTGCAAGAAGCACAGCTGATTAAAAAACATTCACACTAACCATATGAAACCAAGACTGAAGTAGTTTTAAAAATAGCATTGGCCCACTTTTGTCTCTCAGACTAGCCGTTAGCTCATCAATTCAGTCACTTTTTAAGTTGAAAGTTGTTGGAAGAGCTTTCTACAACAGGTAAGATGTTGTTTGTTCATAACTCTTCCACAAAACCCCACAACAAAGCTGAGAGATTAATTTAACACCTATAAGTACTGCTAAAAGCTAAAAAATATATATTTGAATGTTTAATTACTATAGAGGTTATTTAACGTGTTGTACTGATACTAAAATGTAAGAAGCTCAATTAAGTTCAACTTATGCCTGTTTGATTACAATAAAAATGGTTTTCCATTACGTGTGTGTAACAATGCTTTATACGGTTTAAGTAATCCAAAAACCTTCACCTAAGTGGTGCCTGTTGTTCACTGAAGATTAACTTTAAGATGCAAGACTCAATAAAGACCAACCAAATAAAGCATGCTTGTCTCAATACAAGTCATTTTCTGAGTCCATTAGAGATTTAAACTATTTCTTTCAATCAGAAAAGCACAGCAGGTGTCTGACAAAATGCTGTTTAGAGAATTATTGAAGCAAAGTGTTTTTATTTTATTTGATGCATTTCCTCACCCTTGTTTCCCACCTTTTTATAATAAAAGCACTTAAACAGAGCAGATGAGACAAGACTTTACATCTGTGCTCAAAGACAAGTTGGCAGAAAAGTTTTCCTCTGATATAAAGAACTCCTTTGGCCCACGGGCCTCAGGTTTGACAAGCGTCCCCGATATTTAATCAAAGATAAATGCTCATTGCAGAAAAGTTAAGCAAGTCAAATATGCCTTTGAGCAGAATTTAACTCAAGTTTTTTTTGGCATACAAATAACTCAAACAGCAGTACCATATAGTCTTGTGAAATTATAGAAACAACAACTTTGTTTTTCTCCATTTTATTCAGAGGCATTTGACAAGTGGAGCTGTGTGTGTTAAAGGGGGGGTTTGGGGTAAAGGGGCACAAGTATGGTTCCAGAAACAGAGGGGTTAGGAGGGATTATCATGCTGAAGTACGATCTCTTTACCATAAACAGAAATTCAGTCCCTCAAGTTTGTGTCACACTTTTAAAAAAAAAAAAAAAAAAAAAAAAAAAAAGCAGGTTCCACTTTACACAGCCAGGAAATGCTAACAGATGAAATCTAACAAAATCAGTGAGTGTAGCATCTGTGAGAGACAAAAAAGGGGAAATGAAAAGACAGGACTTTTATTTTGAAGACTTATACAAATTACAAAAGGTCGGGCCTTTTTTTTTTTTTTTTTTTTTTTTTAAAGAAAGTTGTCTTAACTATTGAAAGCAAAATGAAAAACAATGATTTTACTTTCTCACAGGAAAAGAAAAAGCAAAAAAGTTCAAATACATGTAAGCCACTTCACCAAAAATAGAAAAGCAGAAAAAAAATTAAATAAAACCATTGAGGATTTCAGAAAAGCCGTAAAGAGTATATTTATATATGCAGATAAACACTGGCAAATGAAAACATTTCTATCTCAGTAATTCTCATTTCTAAAGAGTCCATGATTTTAAAGTTTCATATATCTGGGGGTTGTGGGGGTGTATAAATGTGGGGGAGTAAACTAACAAATAGAAGAATGCCTCTAATTCAAATACGTGTCTAAAGAGGTAGATCAAAAACAAACTGGAGGAGAGGAAGAGGAGGAGGAGGGTGGGTTGGAAGGAAAGACGCAGGAAATTAGGAGTAATCATTTTAAGTATCACTTGTGCCCCTCAGTTAAGCGTGGTGGCGCGCCCAGGTTAGAAAGAAGTGAACAGGGGACTGAGGTATTGGTGCGCGCTGGCACTCAGTGGGGGCGGGGCGAGGCGATTAGAGCCACTACCACCCCCCCGGCCCCCTCAGCTGAGGTAGACTGCGTTCTACTGTGGAAGCATGGATACACTCAAGCACTTTTACCACAATCAATATATTTACATTCGGCATGAAAACAAAAATGAAATGAATTTTTTCTTCTTTTAGTTTTGGATTCATCTCTTTGCTTAAGTCAGGATTTCATTCACAATTGTGTTTTTTTTATATTTCCCTAATAGGAGCAACGAAAAATCATACATTTTGTATAAAGAGACAGCAAAAAGGTCAAATTATGTTCCTAAAGCGCAAAAAAGAAAAATGCATATCAATGTGACTCCCCCTACCCTCACCATGGAGTGACTCTTGATGTTCGGTCACTGGCTTCAAAACAGGAAACAAAAAAAAAAAGTTTGGTTTGGCCGAGACGACATCATCAAGATGGTGGGCAAGTGACCACAACAGACCAAAAGGGAAACAAAGATGCTCTGACGGCTACGGGGAGGACCCATTACTGCAGCAGCCCTCGCAGGAAAAACTTCAGACAAAAAAAAAAAAAAAAAAGAAGTACCAATAATGATTTCAATGACGAAACTAAATGGCATTGCTGTAAATATGTTTGGTTGACATTATTGGCGTGAAGCGGTTCTGTTCATTTTCTTTTTTATAAATAAAGATGGTGGACCCTCAGGGGAAAAAAAAAAAAAAAAAAAAAAAAAAAAAACAAAAGACCGGAGGCAATTTTTCTCTATATTCTCCTGTCAGCCGCCAGCTGAGGGGGCGCCAACTCTTGCTCCAGGGCTGCTATGTACAAATAGACTTTATGTACAGGGTCATCTGAAGTCACACATACGCGTGTACACTGCCACCTTAAGCACCAGAGTTGAAGGCAAAGTCAGTTGGCAGCTGACCAAATTTTTAATTTTTTTCTTAAAAAAATAAAAATGTTCAAAGACTATCAGCTTTATAAAGTATACAAAATATCAAAAAGAACAAAATAAAAAGAAAGGAACTTTGTTTTCCCATATATAATCATTTTTTTTCTTCTGAGGTACTAAATCCTGAGGTAGTTAAACAAAATGCATATTAAATCGATTTTTTTTTCTGGGCAGCAGCAGTTCGGCACAATTTCCCAAAGTGTCAGTCGTAGTGCTGCCTTCTCTAAATATATATTTATATATTGATCTATTTATATAGGTCTATCTATAAAATGCATCCAAATTTATTTTTAAAAATGCCACTATCATTAGAAGGGCAGGATGCCCGATATAATCCACCCTCTCAGGGGTCCTGTCCTAAAACAAGAATCTGTCCCCTAAACATGGCCCACCTAGCCAGAGCCAACCCTCCCCCCAAATAAACCTCTCTGTTGGTCCAACTAGGACCTAGCAATGCCTCTCCCCCCCACAACAAAAAACATCCGACAAAAAGCTTTAACCAATTACGAAAAAAATAATAATAAAAATTTAAATCTGAAGTCAACCAAAACATCTCGTCAGGTTTAAGATACCACACCATAGTGGGTGATAGGAGGGGGGATCCTTTTTTTTTTTTCTTCTTTGTGTTTTTTTGAGTAAAAAGTAACTAAATTAAGAGAAAAAATAAAATTAAAATTATAACCCAACAACGAACCCATGTGGGAGGAGAGCGGTCAAGGGGTGCGTACATATGAGGGCGGTGAATGTTGGCAGCCCTCAGAAGTACATTTCACAAAAGATGCAGAGAGGTGACGTGGGGGGAGCTTTACAGGCATCAAGGTCTTTTTTTTTATTTATTTCTGCCACGCTTTAAAGTCCATCAAGTAATTCAGGGAAGGGGTGGATGTTTGGTTTCATTAACCTGACCCCTGAGATGAGCGTTAGGATCCGCCGTCGTCTCCTTCCCCTTCGGACTCTGCTGCATCCGTTCCCGCCTGTCGAGTCTCGTGACAGGAGTCGGTCGCCATTCCTCCAGATCAGCTGGATCTTTACTTCCTGCGGGGCATCGGAGCTTGGGGTCCCGCTGCTGGTTTCGGCTGCTGTTGTCTCCTCACCTGAGCCAGGATTTCTTGAATCTTTCGCTGGGCCAACTAGATCACATGACAAAGCATGTTAATGTCAAACTACAACTTTTAAAGCTGCTCAGACTGAACCATGCTCACCCGTCAGGTTAAAAAAAATGTTTTAGCCATTAAATACATTGTGTCTCTAGGAGTGCAGAACATTTCCACAGAATCTCACTTTTAAAATATTTGATGAATCAACATCAGGATTTAAACTATTGCTTAACCCAACTGCATCTAGTGTAGATTATGAGTAACTGTGATAAAACCTTAATACATCTGTGTACCATCGACCCACCTGGCAAGCAAAGAAGTGTCCGCTGATCTTCACGATGACCTGGTCGTTCTCGTCAGGCGTCTGGTCCCTCGGCACCACCACTTCCGCGCAGGTCAAGTTCTGTAGCTCGTTTACCTGCAGCCGGGGTCAAGGACAAATTTACCAACGGGGCCAAAAATAAAAGGGCGACGGCTTTCAAATGAGTCGTTCGTTTACCGTTTTCCCGCCCTTTCCGATGACGCGGCCAGCAGCAAATGAGGGAACTTTAATGTGAGCTTCCAGCTTCACCTCTTCCTTGGGCCCAAAGAAATTCTCCTCTTTTAGCTTGCCAAAGATTCGACACTGAGCCTGTGGACAAAAAGACACAGGCAGATTTGGTTTGTATTTACAGGTTAGTAATATCATTCTAGAGATTAAATTGGAAATAAATTGGGAGTTTTTTTTTTTTTGGCACCTTAAACTGAGCCTCTGGTGGTCCGACAATGATGACCATCCTCTGCTTAGCATCCATTCCTTCTGCAGGAGCAATCTGAAAGAGCACATGCTGCATAAATGAACAGCACTCTTTGCTTATTCTTTAAGTCCTTGCAGGTCATAAGACAGCCAGCATCACCACTGAAGGCTTACCACCCGTCTGTCATTCACCTTGATTGAGGCTCCGGCAAAGTGTGAGAGCTGTTTGATGTGTTGACCCTGTTTTCCGATGATGGCTCCCACCGCAAGTGCAGGGATGAACAGGTGGACCGTCTCCGACTCCGGTTGTCCCTGCTGGGCAAAGACAACTTGGTACTACAGCGGCTAAGAGACCCAAATAAACACAGATGAATTGACTCCAGTATTCATTGCAGAAGCTGTTCTGTTCTTTAAGGTTTTAAATTTTAAGCTAGAAATTACTAGTCGATCAAGAGAAGCGTAACCTGTCCAGCACAGGTTCAAAAATACATGCTGCTAAAATTCTTCCAAAATTTCCAAAATGACAGCTCATTTTCCCCACATGTATTAGTGACAAAGTCTAGTAGACAAACACTGTTTTTCCTCTAGAAAAACAGGAGTGAATGTAGTTCTAAACATTAAAACCCTATTTATCCTACAGATTACACAATACCGCAATTGGATTAGAAAGCATCCAGTGCTACTTGTTTCACCCCCTGCTGCTCAAAACAACAACAAATTACCAGAAGCAATCCACTTGTCCAACATCAACTAAGGAAACTAACAAAACTTGCCACTTCCAGATCTAGAAAACAGTCAAGCTGTTGAAGACTGCACTTGCGTTCACTCACCTTTCAAATCACTGCTGAGACTTCATATTTGGTAGAGATGCATTTGAATTTGACAAACCATTGATTTTTCCAGACATGAACCCATGGAGCCAAAAGCATGTCTTGTTAAGTTAAACTGCCTGACCAAAACACTCAGATCAAGATGTCAACACAGCACATCGAACAGGAAGGGTGGATTTTATTTTGGTGTACGTTAGGTCTTTTGAGGGGAAAAACATTAATTGTAGTTTTTAATTTGCCATGATAAAAATCATACTACAAAGAAGAAGAAAAAAAAAAAGTCTTACATCACAGTGATCCTTTTATGGCCATATTAACACAAAAACCCAGCATGGCCGTCACCATCATGAGTCTGTTTGAGTCAAGTTAGTAATATTGTTAAAGCATGCTAAATTAACTCATGCCTGAACATTGAGTATCACCAAGAAAAGCTGGCAAAAAGCAAATCATGTTGCTATGTCAGAAAAAAAGGCTTCAGTTATCACTGTTCCTTAGTTTCCATTCCCCAGTCCGTCTGAATGGATCAAGTCCACCAAAACCTTAGTCAGTGGTCACCTAGGAGAGAATTTTGCGGCAAACCCTAACCCTTCATCCCGCAGCGAGCAGCCACAAGCCGTGCAAAGCACTTCAGGATGGGTGACTTACGGCAAGGGGCTGGCTGCTCGCCGACAGCATAGAAGCCCAAAACGGCCCCTCGCCCCCATAAGGACTGCACTAGAGGAAAAAGGAAACATAAAACTGAGTCGCTCAAGACTGCTCAGTTTTTGTTTTATAGTTTTTAACCATGCTTACTCGAGAATGCAACCAACTAGTTCAAATAGCAGTCTTGTGATTTTGTACAGTATGAGGCAAACCACGTTATCGCGTGCAACAAAAGGCTGTCACTTACACCAAAAGAACATCCACCGAGGGCTCCAGGAGGTGGGACGTTTGACATGGAAGGACCCATGCCTGGTGCTCCACTGGGGAACAAACCCAGAGCGTTGAGGTTCAAGCCTGGAATGAGGTTAGACTGGAGCTGGCAGGGAAAAAAAAAATAAGAAATCCAACAGATCCATTAATGAAACAGATTAATCAGAGCAAAATCATTTTGATTTCAGAGATATTTGTTAAATGCAGACAAAAATACATTCAAATAGTTGAAAATTATTTAAAATACCAAGATAACCCCTTTTTATTCATCTTTTCCTGGCAAAAAGCACAAGTACGCATTGTGTGTATATGTACATAAATGTTTTGAATATTAAAGAACTGTTATGACAACTGATCTGCTTTTAAACCATTAGGTCTTATGTATTTAAAGGCTTTCAGTCACTTGGTTTGTGTCTCCTCAAACAGATTTGTTTCTGATGCTTACATTCATAGCAGCCATGTCGCTCTCATACGACTCCCTGATTTTCTTCATCACTTCCTGCTCGGCACTTGAGCACGCCTCGATGGAGCCCTTTAACGTGATGGTCCGCTCTGGGTTGTACAGAGTCAGATCCTGGAGACTGAGAGACAATAAAAAAAAAAAAAAAAAATGCAAAAAGGAAAAAAGCGATGTGCCTTGAGAGCAAAGTTTGAAAAACAAAATTGTGAACATTAAAAAAAAATAAATAAATCCACTCAGTCAACTGACACTTGTACAATTTTACTACAAAAAAAATGAATAAATAAAAACTACAATAAAATTAGCACCATGGTGAGCTTGGAGACCATTTTAAGTGTCTTACGGTGAGATTGTAATCTTGGTCCCTGTGTCCTGCTCGATTTTCTTCAGGTTGCGTCCTTCTTTTCCTATTAACCTTCCTACAAAGTTGTTGTGTGCAAGAATCTTCAGTGGGATCTCCTCCGTGCTGTACAAGATGGATAAAAAATATCAAATCCTCCTCAAACACTAAAACGTTCAAATACACAACACTGAAATGTGACCAATAAGAAAATACTGTGCACAGAAAGCCCAATAAGATCTGATAATTCCATCCCAACACAAATATTTTCTGAACAGAGAAGGAAAAAAAGGGTTTAAAAAAATCATAATAGCATAAAAGCAGGGTATGCAAAATGCAAAAACTACTTGTTGATGTGTGTGAAAAGCTAGAAAGCTTTCTAAACCAAGACAACTTCAATTTGTTCTTGGTGAAGTTGTGTTTTTTGGGCATACACTTTAGAGGCTCATTATGAAATCATTTGCCACATAATCAAATACAAATCAGTTGAATGTCATCTCAAAGAAATAAACAAGATGTTTGAAGCAGGTCGTTCGGTCGAACGGTTAGATAAATATATTTTTAAATGGCTCCATGGGTTCTCACACTAGTACAGGGGTGACAAAAGCAAACATTTGTTGGAAACAAGCATTCGGCCTTCAACTCACAATTTTGTGTCGACAGCTTCCTTCTGCATGATCTCCATGATGGTTCTGCAAGCGTTCGAACAGCCTTCAGGGGTGGAGTGAATCGTGATGGGTTTTTCTGCTGCGCCTGCATTCTCTTTTCTATGGATGTCAATTCTGTTCCAAAAAAAACAGGTGACCAATCAGCATACCTTCAAAATAAACCACAAATAAATTAAATTTTAAACCATTGATTTCCTGACCTCCGTGTACGTACTTTGAGTGGGTCTGTTTGGTGATGTTGCGGATAGTGGCCCCCTCCTTGCCAATGATGGCCCCTACGAACTGCGTGGGCACCAGCATGCGCAGAGGGATGTCGGACTGCACTTTGGGCCGTGCACCCAGGCCAGGAGAACCCGAACGAGGAGGCCCGCGGGAATTAAAGTTTCTCCTGCCTCCTGTCATGGAACCCTCCGGCGTAGCCGTCTCGTCCGGGATGTACGATACTTTTAAGGCGTAGCTCTCCATCATATATCCATTCAGCTTCTCCATCGCACTGAGGAAAGGAAGACACTTCAGTCAACTAAAAATGTACTGTCATCAAAATTTAATCTTGACACATTCAAAACCTCAAGGATGGTGTTTTTTTTTTTTTCCTTTTTTGTGAAAGCGTACAACAAAACCCTTTACAGTAATGTAATTTGATTTACGTACACCAGGGGGCAGCCCTTTGTTAAATTAAACCCTTTCCTACCCAACCCACTAATCTACAAGCACGTGCTACCCCCCCTCCCACCTCACACAGAAAGCTAAATTCATTTAGAATGCTTTACGAAGAAAATCTGGTATATTGTAAAAAACTACAAGATGGAGTAAAGTCATGTGTCCAAAAAACAACATAGCCCAAAAGATAGAAACAAAGTGTTTCAGTCAGATACTTACAGCCTCGCCTGGTCCTTAGTTGCATATCGAACATTGACTACTGCCGTTTCTGTCTCAGTGTTTACTATGAAAGAACATAAACAGAGGCTATTCATGCATATTCAAAGGACACTATAAAGTACAAGATTAAAAAAGTGGTATGTATGAACACATTTTTTAAATCTTTTTTTTCCTCAATGCAACAGTTTGAACCCAAAACATTTTACCTTCCTTCCCAACTTTAGGTTTCATTTACATCATTTTATGACGTAAATGATATTTGTCGTTTTTAAAACCATCACAAGGACCTGAACATTAAATGCTGGCTTGGATTTTTACATGCCAGGTACTAAAAATGTTAAAAATATCAATTTCAGTTTTTCATATTACAAAAAAAAAAAAAAAAAAAAAAAAAAAAAAAGCAGGTGGAAGAGAAAAGCTTTCACCACATGAACCCATGATTTTTCAGAAACAGCAAACATTAGGCAACATCTATTGTATGAAGGGCCCCATCACATATTTCTTGTTTTCTAGATTCTCCACACATAATATACCAGACAGAGATCATCACAGCTCCAGGAAGCAGCTTTCCTACATTAATCCTCTGGTTCAATCAGAATGAATGATTATTAATGTAGTCTTATCTGAAAGATCACAGCTGACAGGTGAAAAATTTAGCCTTTGCAACAATGAATTTACTCATTTAAAATTTAAATACTTTTTTTATATAGTAGTACAATGTTTTACACATATTTGCTCAAAAGCTGAAATTTTCCTGCTCATTTAATTAACAAAACCTCGGGCTACAGATGCTGTTTTTTTACATTTAATTTATTTTTTTACTATAGCTACAATTTACCCGTTATCTTTTAAAATGACTTCACTAGACTTAGAGTGAACCTATACAAAGATTTGGAATGACTTTTTCAACTAAACAAAAGCCACAGGATGCAGAAATGACAAAGGGCAACCACAGTGTGAACGTGTCAACAATATAGAATTTAACTCCTTCCTAAAAAGTCTTTTGTCCCTAAAGTTTTTCAGGAAACACACAAAAAAAAACTTAACCAAATGTGTACCATATGACATTTTTTGAGATTCCTGACAAACTAAAAAAGTAAATACTTTGGCAATTATTTTAAGTATGTGGAAAATTATTAAATCAAAATTGTGGAAATTATGTACTTTATGCATAAATGTGCAGATAAAACCAGCATTAAATAAACCTGAATTTGTCAATTTAGATTTTCAGTTTAATAAATTCCAATGTGCTGCAAGAGATAATAGGAGAAAGGAGGTGAAAGCGATAAATGGGAGGGCAAAATGCAAATATATATTTTTTTAAACAAAGACTTGAATTTAACCTAAATTTTAGGGTACACAGTTTGCAATGAAAATTTGTTTAAGTGTTTGTTTAGTTACAGTTCAGGTTTATTTTCTATTGACACTTTTTTTTCTGATTGGCAATTACATTTTTAGCAGTCATGCAGCACGGCTGAACTGATGCATTTACCTTGTTCACAGCCCTCTACTGCACCATACTGAGCTAGCATACCGTCCAAAACCTGAAACAAGACAAAACATAAATAACCCCGTTACTTGTTGGCTTGGATATTTGTGGAAAAGCTCAGACCAGCTTCCCCTGAACCAAACATCGAGTTTTATGCATTCTTTTTAAAGTCTTACTGCTAATATTTGCTTGCTTTGTTTTAGATTTGAAGTTGTACCTATAAATAAATTAATAAAACCACTTGAACATCCCCCCACATAAAAACTGCATACATTTTAGGGTGCATTTTTTAAAAATCAGTTTTAAAATTAAATGAGCAATAAGCTGCGCAAATCTGGAATCCTGTCTGTTTCACTTCATATTTGTGACCACATGCAGGCGAGAGAGGATTCCAACTGGGACCTCTGACCATGCTTAGCTGATGCGGAGGCCACGCCCCCACGAGCTCAACCCTACTTTCTAACCAACAAGACTGCTCCCCCCAGCCCCCACCTCCCCAGCCCTGATAATCCAACCAACCAGGAAACCTCCCGCCTCCCTGCCATCTGCCCTCCTCGCCATTGGCTGCTCCCACATTTCCTGGAGTCGAGCCTTCCTGCCTGCTGGCTGGCTGCTTCGCTCGTCTGTCTGCCAGAGCGGGCCAATGGGAATCCGGGCCATTCAGGAAAGGGTGGGGTACATTCCAGCAGGAAGCAGCAGCAGCTGAGGGGGAGGGGTGTTGGTTCATGCTACACATTCTGTGAATCAGCGCACATGGAGGGGAAAGGGAAACAGTCCAGGCCCACCCACCCACAACTGCTTGTGAACACACCACTACTCTCTGCCACTATTCTCCTGCAGCAGGGCTAAACACACACACACACGCATACGTACTCACACACACCTCATCGTCTTATCTACCCTCTAAGATACATTCAAGGCCTTTGCATTAAAAAATCATCATATTCTGTGCCTTCCTGTAGCCAATCCCAGCCCCTGAGTGCAGGAGGATGGCCCCCATGTCATCGTTTGAGAAAAGCTAAGAGGTGGCTCGCTACATGCTAGAAACATGGGTGGATCTGGAGGCGCAGTAAAGGCACATGCGTAAAAGTGAGCCCACCATTACAAGCTTGTCTGGAGCCATTTGATCAGTTTGTGAAACGGGCTGAAACCTACAAGGCGTGCATTAACCTCAAGATTTTCCAACAGCTCTGAACAAGACAATAAGATAATTCTCATTTGGCTTTCTTTGTGTTTATAGAGCAGAAAATTTTATTGACCACCACCAAGCACATGGTTTCACAGCTAAACCCCTGCAGAACAAAGTGAAATGGAAGGGAGGGGGATAGGAAAAAAATAAATAAATCAAAGAATCACGTAAACTGCAAAAATTTCAACACGATTGTTGTAAGGTCTGGTGGAAATCTACAATTTTGCTCATCATTTGCATGTTTTTTTTTTATTTTCATAAAAACACAAGTAGAGAATAAATCTTTAAGAGTTTAAACGTACGCACACAAGATCTGACGTCCAACCCTTTTCACTAATTAGGTCATGAACTGACCATCCTGCAGCTCATCATTATTGTTGAGCAACCATTTCACACTTTAACCCTTTCAAACGACAGCAGTGGTCCGCGCTAGGAGATTTAACACAGACGGAGCATTTTTTCACCTCAGCACAGTTTAAATCCTCTAGAAATCCTGCCTGAACCCACGTCACGTAATCAAACTCTGTTTTACATGATCAAATCAAAATTTCTTTTTTTCAAATCCACACCCATAATTTTACACAGTTCCAGCCAACTCTTCTTTTATATCTTAAACCGTTTTAATTCAAGATTTCTGATTATAAATCCAGCAGAAATTAGTGTGTGAAAAATTGTAATGCCATGCATTTTTTGGCTTACACTACAAAAGAATTAGATTTTTTGTCCAGAATGTGGAGAACTTTGAAAAGGCATACAGCAATTTAAAGAAGATACATCTATAAAAATGCATTATATTTTTAATACTACTTTATTCTGTACAATTTCACCGCGTTTGACTCAAGCCAAATGAAACAAATCTTAAAATGAGCACCAGAATTTAAAAAGGAGTAAAAAGAAAATTTCAAATTAAAGCACAAACTTGAGACTTTTCTCCATTTAAAAAAGGCAGAAGCAACACTTGAGCTACTTCAATAAAAAGGGACAAAACAATCCAACAAAGACACCTTTAAAGCCAATGTTTCCTTAAAAATGCAGAACAAAAAAATGGAACGAAAAAGGCAAACCCTTCCTGTTTTAGTCAAAGCTTCACACGCTTTATCCTTTTTACTACTTATTGTCTGTGATAGAATCGCCTATGTTGATAAAATATGTAAAAAGACAACACAAACAGACTTCTACGCCTGTTTATCCAGAGATTTTTTTTTATTACACCCCACTTGACACAAGCTTCAGCTCTCACCTAACAAATCAAGTGCATGCTCAATTGAAATCCGAAGGCAAGGTGGCTCCTGAGGCCATTAAACCAGAGCCCAGTTGAGCTGGCCGATGATGCCACACCCTGGAAGCAGTTAGCAGCCTGTTAGCACTCACCTCCCACTGCATGTGAGGCGGGATGTTCCTGATCTGCAGCTTACAGCTTCTGGAGAGAAAACAAGGGGAGGAAGTGGGGTGGGGGATGGAGACAAATAGTTAATACAAATACTGCCAGAAAAAAAAAAAAAGGTGCAGAGAAAGACACAAGTTAAAAATTTAAGCACTCGATCCTGCTGACGTCTGCTTAAATTGCAGCAAGGTTGAAGATTTTTTAGCTCTATTCCCAACTCAGGTAGACTGAAATGCTGCGCTAAAGATGGGAATAAACAGAAAAGGTTCCAAAAATGTGCAATTTACTTTCACACGCCACACCCCTCAAACACCTCCAATTATCATGCTGCACAAAAAAATTTAAATAAAAAAAAAGGAAGACGACCAGGGCATTGAAGTGTGAGAAAGAAAGATTGAAGATCAGAACAAAGAAGATATCATCCAGTGTTTTATCCTCACATTGAAGAGTAAAAACACACATGTAACATTTACAACAGCAGGGCCACTAACTCCCCATATGCAGGAGAAACCAGCTGTGGTATCAAAAACTGGGGAGGACAAGATGTCGGGGGGTGAAGTCCACAAAAACTAACAGGAATCTCTGCTATAGTTCAAGTCACACCAAGACGAGTCAAAAATCACACTTGTTAACAGAGAGCGTGCATACAGGCAGGAGCGAGCAGAGACTAGAGGTTACAATGGCACTGCTGTGCTCCGTCACAAAAAGCAGCAAGGACAGAAATCCCCAATTCATTCCTTTAGTATTAGGAATCCTTGTTTCACTGGTTGTATACAGCAGTATGAGTATATTGACAATGGAACTTGTGGATCAATGTTTCAGAGATTCTGAGAGTGGTAGTAAAAGGAGAAAAAAAAAGTGAGAAAAGCACAGGGCGCTCTAAAGTCCACCCCTAACGCAGACCTAAAGGAACAAAATGTACACATGGATGGAAGCTGAAGCATAAAACCACAGAAACTGAGCTTTGACCCTAAACTAACACAAATATCAGCTTTACTCTTATGTCACGTGTGATTATAACCAGCTTTTTCAATTATTCTTGAAATTATGCTGGATAAAATGCCTACCAGGGTTCCCCTGCTGTTAAATAACTGATCATTGCTCGCCTTCTTCCCCCTGCTTTGCTAATAAATCTGCAACCTTTGCCATGTTTAAGTTTCCCCCCATACAGCAAACACATGTGCCGTGACGAGCGCCGCGTGTGTGCAACAAGGGCCACAATTTTTCAAATTCCTCAGTTCGGCCACCGCTGCCACGACCCAGCCAACGTTGGCTTGATGTAACGAATGGGACGCGAGGAAATTACTTAAATCTGAAATGGGGCAAAATTGTGAAAGAAAAAAAAAAAATCCAAAATAACTTTTCAAGAGGAATTTCAACCCTTTTCCGCTCAAACTGTGCCATTCCTGACTCATCCGCCGCCTTCTCCTCATGCAGTCTGTAGGCTCTGCATTGCAGTGGGAACCCCCATGCGAAATGTGCAAATTCACAAAGTACTTCCAGTTGGATTAACCTATAGCTACACACACACACACACACACACACATAAAGAAGTCAGCCAGGGTATGTAGAGAGGTGGGGGTGGTATACATTCCTACTCCCAGCATTTCATTTGGGGAGGCGTGTGTATGTGTGGGGTGTGGTATGGAGGGTGGGGGGTTAGCCCCGTTTCAGGCAAGGGTAACAAGGGCCCTCTCTGCCCTGTGGGGGTGGGGCCCTGTTGCCATGGACACCGACAAGTCCACTGACAGGAACATGTAGAGCAGGGTTAAAAATGGGAGGGGAAGGAGGGGAGGCCCAGGAGTGACTGGGGTTGGCTCGTCATGTGATGGCCAGGAGGAGGTCGGGCTCCTTATTTACTTTAAAAAAAAATGGTCTACATGTTTGCTCCCTCGCCTGGACCTATGGGCTTATGCAGCGGATGCTGCGTACGACAAACTATGCATAATATTACTAATAGAAATCCACAAGTCAAGCAGGGCACCTGCATTTGTATCCATTGATTCACTCAAGTACTGAACGTGGGACACGTTGTGCTCAACAGCCATCCACACCAACTCTGTACGCCGAGGTCCTGAATGACTGAACTCAGGTTTGAGCTGTTGTAAAAGCCCACTGCCAAGCACCACTTTCACATGAACATGTTTCACAGCCAAGTCTTGACCTACTGTTTCAGCTGCACTTAATTATAAATGACTTTTTTTTTCAGATTTAAAAAAAAAAAAAAAAAAAAAAAAAAAAAAAAAAAAAA
>JAUBOC010000149.1:11486644-11497783 GCA_032275365.1 Anablepsoides cearensis | reverse complement strand
TACCAAACAATTGCTTACCCCCCCCCCCCAACATTACAACCCTGCAGCAAGACATGCATTTCACACAAGGGCCCCCTCCTCCTAAAATACAACCACACGGATATTAAAGAGTTTTAAACTAAATATATGTATATTTTTAATTTAAAATCCCCGCTCACCTGAAAGAACATCGATGGCCTTCATCGCGGTCTTCTCGTCGGGGCAATCCACGAACGCATAGCCAGTTTTGACAAGAAACGGACCACTGTGCGGAATCTTCCACTGCTTGAAGATACTTTCCAAGTCCTCCTCGCTCGCCTCTGCGCTCACGTTACCGATGTATAGCTTATTCATGTTCCACGCAGCAGAGAGGGGGGGAAGAGAGGAAAAAAAAAGAAAAAAGGAAAAGGGGGGGGGGACAGTCCTTTTTTTCGCCCCGAATCGTCCTGGTTTTTTTTTTTTTTTTTTTTTTCTTTGTTTTTTTTCTTTTCTTCTTACTACTACTGTGTCGTGTTTCCCGGTCCTTCGGAGCCACAGATAGATTTAAAACTGGCAAAGCCTCGCGCAGACAAGTCAGTCAGTCATTCAGTGCGCTCCCCTCGCCCCCTCTCTCTCTCTCTTTCGCTCGCTCACTCGCTCGCTCTCCCTCTCTCTCTTTCTCTCTCTCTGTGTCACTAACGCGCAATAAATAAATGCTCAATTATTTATCTCCAAAACGACGGCAGGGAGGGAGGGGTGAGGAGGAGAAACTACTTGGTGTCTCCCTCCCTTACCAAAAAAAAAAAGAAAGAAAAGAAACCTATTTGGCAAAGAGTCAGAGAATGTCACACACACGGTAAGGTTGGCGCCCGCCTCTAAATGAAGAAGAAGAAAGGGGGTGAGGAAAGAAAGAAAATCCTCTGCTGTTCTAGCTTTTTTTTTTTTTTTTTTTTTTTTTGAATGAGCCACGTGTTCAAACTACAAATCAGCCCACACGTGAGGAATCCCAATTGCTTCAATTAAGTGTTTGGGGGGTGAGTGCTGTTGGGAGGTGGGGGCAGGAATCTGCGGTGGAAGGAGAGGAGACAGCAAACAGGGAGAAGAAGAGGAGCAGTTCGGTGGAAAACCTGCGCGTAAAGGGAACCCGTGAGAAATATGGTGTGTGTCTTTACTATCATATCCGTGTTGCCTTTCTCTGCACAAACCTGCGCTCCGATTGGTCGGCTGAAGGGAAGAATGGCTCACGCACGCGCACAGCGCGGAGACGCTGATATTGTGGAGGAGGAGGGGGGGAAGTTGCGCACGGGTGTGCTGATGACAAGGGAACATAAAGGGGGCGGGGCCATTCATTAATGATGTTGCGTTTATGTTGTTTAAATAGTTGAATTTAAGAACATTTCTCCACTATAAAGGGAGGGACCCCGCGTGCGAAAGGAAGGGGGGGCTGACTCCCGCAATCAGGGACTGACACGTATACTAAAGCCACATGACGGCGTCCATCTTTCCCAGGCAACGAGCGTGGAGCCATGCCCTTTTCTGATCCACAGCTCAAAGTCCAGCAGGCCTAATTTAACAGTGGTCTCTCACACGCGCACGGGAAAAATTAAAAATAATAATTTACATCAGGCGGATGCTACTTTAAAGGAAACATGTCTTCCAGGCTGCAACCAGGAAGCCACGAGGAGCGGAGGCTCATGGCGGATCCTCTCTTGCTATGGGTCTAAAGGGGAGGGGTCTCCCACTCCAGTTAGGGATAGACCCTCTGCAGTTCCATATGAAAAGTTTAAATTAAAGCATGGATCACTCATAAAAGGGGGAAAAAGTCACGTGATGGATAAATGTGAAGCCCCCTGTTTGAAGGTGAAAGGTCAACGAGGTGCCAAAACTGAATTTGTGCAACGTTTTTCAACAACAAAGGCCTTAAAGTTAAGATGTATTCACTTTAATGCTTATTTTTAACATTTTTTTAGGTTGATCATTCTTGCATTTTTGTTGTTTACACAGTAATGGGTCCAGTTTAAAATTAAAAACGTTTTAGTTTTGCATTAAAGTGCATTATTATCTGCTAAATGCGTAGACTTTTTAACCTAATTTTATTTTCTTTCAAACATCTAACTTGTTTAGTTTTTACAAAGCTAACATGTGGATTTCCAGTGCAAACATACACTAATGCATTTGTGTGAATTGCATTAAACTTAAGTCTAAAACCTTTTGCATCTTAAATTAGCCCCAAGGAACCAAATCATATTTCAATCTTCTAGATTTGCATATAGGAGCTCCATATTACTAAGAGTTTGAGTTGTGTTGTAATATGCACACAGCCTGTATTAAAAGCGGTTAAAACATTTCAGTTCCTCTTGTATATGTCATAATTCAATCAGGGCCCATTCTAAATCCATGCGATGTTATAATATGTCCTTTAGGTTACATGTGTTTGCAGTAAAAGTGCTGAAACACTATGTTTCATAACAGCATTAACTTTCACCTCGTTCTCCAGCAGACTGAACGTCTTTTATTATTGTAGCCTCAGTAAAAAGAAAGTGTCAAAAAAAAAAAAAAAAAAAGATATTTTCACTTTCAGTACAGCAGCTCTTCTCTGAGATTGAATGATATTATTTTTTTTTTATTTATTTATTTATTTATTTTGTTAATGAAAAGGTGCAGCACAGGTTACAACCAGGGAGTGCTGGCTCCATGGCTGTCTGGGTTTCCTCCTTTCTGCTGCTGAGCAAACACACCGCCGCGCTCTGATTGGCTCCTGGGATCAGCCAATCAGGGCGCGGCGGAGTCCCCGTCCCCCCCCCTCGTCCCTCCTTCCTTCGTCGCCCCTCCCTCCTCCTGGCTGGGCCTCAGCGCCGCGCTCTGATTGGCTGGCCCGGATCCACATATTCTATATGAATCCGCGCGCCAATTACACGCCTTTTCCCCGTGTTTCCTCCTCTGGTGCTTGACTTTTTTATATATTTTTGTCGTTATGAATCATATGGAGTCGGACGGCATGAGCGTTAAAATCAATGGAACGGGTCCTTTCAGGAACGTTATTAATTTGAATTTGTTTACTCAAGCACTCATGTAAACATATTAGTCAAAGCTTAATAAAAACAGGCGTTTTTTCCTAATTATTGACCAGCTTTTCGTTTATTTTTGAATTATTATTTTTAAAGTTTCCCCCCTAAAAAGTCCCCACAAAACTTTTTTTAGGCCGACCTAACAACCTAAATATTCATTCTGTATGGATCCTTAAAGGGAACACAAACATGGGCTTTGTGTTGATGCGGTTAAACTCGGACATTTTTTCCCCCAGATTTAATTATGTTGTTTATTTGATTTGCAGCGCGTCTGCAGGAAAAAAAGAGGTGCAAGGGTTTTACAATATGGCAGTTCTCTGCATGGCCCTGTCGGTTTAAATGAACTGATGCATGGCTGCAGCCTGTGTGTATATGTGTGTGTGCATGTGTGTGTGTAGGCCGTACAGGAAGAGTAGTGAATGTATCGCTGAGGAATGTACAAAACCCCCACTCTTCCTTCTAGTTTCACTTCTCTTTATGGACAAATTCCTATAGGGGGGGAGTTTCAGAGGAGTCCTATATGTTGGGGAAGATTTGTGCGGTTCATGTCCCTGCAGGGGGGGGGGGGGGTTGAACTAAAGGGTGAGAGAGAAAGAAGAGAGAGAGGGAAGGAGGAAGGGGGGAATTGTTTAGGTTAAACGCAGCTTATAGCCAAACTTTGAGCTGCTGTTGGCCTCACTCCAACATATAGTCTCCAAGCAGCAAACTACAGAGAAACCAGGGAAGTTTTGTTTTTCCACCCCTCGGTGAGACTGCTTTTATTACACATTTATATATATTATATAAACATATATTCGATTTAAACGTGTAGCTATGTGTTGTTTTGAACTGAACCCAGTTGAGTGACCGGCAGCAGGACGGTCAGGGGCGAACCGAGGCTCCGCACGCCATGTTGAGGAGATCCCTCAGAGGAGTTCATGCGCCTGTTTTCTGCCCCACATTGATCATTCCTGTCGCAAAAAAACAGTGTTTGTAATTAATGCTCGGAAGCATTAAAAAAGTTGGGAATTTAAAAAGTAAAGGTTTGTTTTGTCTTGAGAAGCTTGCTGAGCTGACAGTCATCATGGTTCAGAAAATGGCGGCATATGCCCCCCCTCTTCATTAAGAAAAAAAAAGAAGGCAGGAAATGTTTCTCCACAGCGAAGAATGAGTTAATATATGTGAAAAATACCTTAAACTTTAGCTGTAATCCTGTACTGTTTTATAAAAAGTCACAGGAGCAGAATTAATAGAATAAACCTATTTTCCGTCACTTCCACTTCTTATTTTTGACGGGAAATGGTGAAAAAAAGCAGACTGAAAGTAAATAAATGACGACTGGACAACTGATTTAAATGTTGGGATGTTTTTAAAGCAGAATTGTTTGTATGTTTTGATGAAAAAGGCTTAAAAAGCTCTAAAGGAGCTGAAAAGCAGCTACCGTATTGTTTGGATTTAGTGGGCAACAAGTGGAAATATCTGAAATGTTTTCTTTTTAATACAATTCTGACGCTTTCTCCACTTCACCTGGCGTGTAGTATAGGATTAATATTTAGATATTTGTATTTAGTTTCACTTTCAATTAAATAAATTTATTTGTTCCTAAAAAAAAGAAGAAACACTAGATTTTCTGACGTTAGGATTGTTGAGCGTGTTTCATACTGGTTCAGAAAATGTTTTTGTTGTACAGGAGTTAAAGTGTTTTCACGTTGATTTTTGCTGATTACATTTAAGCTGTTTTGTCTTTTTTGGCTGCTGCTGTTTTGTTTGTATTTATTAGTTTTGAATTGATTTGTGTTCAGAAAATGGATTTTCCATTTGATCTAAAATCATTACGTTTGTTTACCTTTTATTGCTGGCTGAAGAAAAAAAATCATTTTGTATTAAGTTATAATCTTGTGTTTTGTTTTTTTCTCAAATAAAATCCGTAATGTATTCAACTTGAACCTCAGTTTTTATTTTATTTAATGAAAAAAGTTATTTGTGAACTTTACCCTAAAAATATTAAACAGGGGAAATTATTTAGGTGCATTTAAACATTTTTTTTGGTTTCTAACATACTATGATATTACCTTTTCCACAATTAGATTTGTCAATTAAAATTAATTCCTGATAACTTATTTTAAGTTACAAAAATAGTTGAAAATAACTTATTTGCATTAATAAAATTTGCCTGTACTTAAAAAATAACTAATGAATTAATGTTTAATTAAATGACTGCTAAATCATTTAACTTGTACAAAAAATTAGTAAATTTATTTTAGAAAAACAAACTCTTCAGTTGTCAAGTTCAGGACTTTTATTAGCTCTAAACTAAATAGGAAAAAATAGTTATATATTTTATATTTCTGTGTAACAAATTAGTTTAAAACAATTTTGTTTGTTCAGCTTGATAGGTTTGAAAGTTTGAATTCCCACATTACTGAACACGTTGACACTTGTCAAACCTCAGAAATTGTCCATTTTGTCTCCAGTGTCCTTTACCACTTCCCCTATGATTAAATCCATGCAGATTTCAGCTGGTTTAACATTCTGGGTATATTTAGGTCACTTTCATCATTGCTGACTTGTAATCTAAACATTAAAGATGTTGTGGCAGATTAAAAACTGATCTTTAACCAGAATACACTGAACTGATTTGGTATAGAGCACTGTTGTAAACCTGAAACAACTTAATTGTACCCATTTTAAACAGTTTAGGTTTATATACCATCTCCAGAAACAATAAAAGTGTCTGTCCAGGTTTTGTTTCACTTTAACATAAATGGCACCTGAATCATTACGCAACATCAGTGAAGAAAGATGTCTTGTATACTGTTTAACTATGGAATCATGAAAATCATCTGTGTTTTCTTTCCACCTGTTGGCAGTGATAAAATGTACTTTATTACCAAAAGCCTGCGGGCTAAATCCCCATAAACAGCAAATCTTCGTCCAAATATAAACACCAAACATCCACTCTTTGGTTAAAAGTATACGTTTTAGAGGAACTTCATCTGTTGACCTTCGTATCCCTTCAGCAAGTCTTTACCTTTGAACCTTTGAAGGATTATCTGAGAATGAGCATGAATGAATACAAGACCCTGAGGAGCCCCGTGACCAGTCAGCGCTGATTATTGACTCCCATCAGAGCTGAGAACCTAATGATTGGGATCAAGGTCTAAAACAGCCTCCAATCCTTCAGTTTTGATGATCGGGATGCAGTTTGCTCTCAGTTTCTGTAACTTGGGATCTTTATATAAGAATCATTCAACTCTGATATAATGTGCAAGGTTTGTCCACTTCTGAGTTTCACATCACAATAATCATCCCTGAAGAGAGAAGTAAAACTAAAATATATGAAAGTTAATGCATTTTCTTCTGTACAAAATAGTTGGTTCCCCACATCTAAACTTTGTCTTACAAGACAAAACCTCAGAAACACTTGTTTTAGTTTACATGACTGTAAACAACAAAGAAAAGTTGAAGAAGGCACAAGATTTGCTGCTTTAAAATAAATATGAACACAACACCCACAACAGACTTGGTGCTGGTCTTGTTTTGTAAAAAAAAATCTGGTTTTACCGCCCCATCCACTCATTGTAAAACTTTTTTTTCCAACTGATTCCATGCATATAGGTAAGAAAAATGCTGGGAAAGTTGGACTTTTGATCTTTAAGAAATGTTATAAAACTTAAGATAATTCTTCAACTAAAAAAGGACTGAATGGGAGTAGAAATCCTGCAACTAACTGCATGAAAAAGGATCATTTTTACAGTTTGAATTTCAGTAAAGATCAGGGCAAAACATCATGAGTCAACAACCATTTTGATTTACCATCAACAAACAGAAGAAAGGGAAATGAAAAGTCTGAAATAAGAAGCTGAGTACTTTGTTCAGACTCTATAAAAATGTTTAAAAGTTAGAATAAGTTGCGTAAACTCCTCAAAAACCTAACAGATTGGTTGACGACGACGTGTAGAATCAAAATGTTTGCTGAAACATCTGAAAATATCCACAACAAAAACATAAAGACTTGAGAAGGAGATGCTTTTATTTACCTGCAAAAATTACACATTTGTATTTAGTGCAAAGACATCCATTCATTGATTAACAGGTATATTTATACACATTTCCAAACCCTATACAGTTTCACACAGGACACATTTGTATCTTTTTTTTAATTGTGTGAGCTGTAAAAGTTAGACTGTGAACTTCTGTGCTGCAGCTAAAACAAGACATATAAAGATATATTTTTTTGTGTACAGAACTTCTAATCCAACTACTATACCTCTATCTATTGTCATCACTTGTCACAGATCAAATCAGCTGCTGCTTATTAAATAAAAACTTTGATTTCTTTACTTCTTATTAATCACAGCCTAAAAATCAAAATTTATATATTACAAAACAAATATGTGTTTGAAGGAAAACAAAAACAAAAACAAAAAAAAAACAATTAAATGTACTTGTACTCTATAATTTCTTTCTTACAGGTTTGTTGTCCATGTAGAGTCCAGGTGAGGGGGTAACCAGGATGTGATTTATTTAAATCCAGCTTTGTGCAGCTTTGTCACTGTCTGGGAGAATAAAACACTTTTTTTTTGTAAAAAATTGTTTAATTCATAAAATCAAGCCAACAATTAAGTTGCTGCCTCACATCCCTGTGTGGTGAAAGAAGATGAGACAACAGTGACATCTACTGGCAAAGCAATGTAATCGCACCAACTAAAAAAGGTAAGAATCAACAAAAGATAGGAACACTTTTGAAGGTACAAAACGTTTATTTTATATATAATTTACATGCATATAACAAAAGAAATAATATAATTTTATCAACTACTAAAAATAACTCCACATAGTTAGTACTAGGCCGTGGTGCCATGGCTTTCATGCCATTGCACATACATCATCAAGACCATGCATTCCCTGCTCTCCTAATGTGTTTTTGTGTGTCTTCCTCTCTGTATTCTGCATGTTTGTTGCAACAGATAGTGCTGAAATGTGATTGACGTCTGGGACTTATTAAGCAAATGTTAGTATATTATGCAACCATTACTTTTGTGCAGTCTGTTATTTACTTATTCAGATTACTTAGTTACACTTAAACCAGTTAGACAGTCATCCATTGATATGGAACTATGAACAGTGGTTAATAAACAGAAAGTATATTATGATGTCTTAAATTATACTGTATTTTTCCCTATTTAGATTTATACTGCCTATATGTGTTATGACGTACTGCCTGTCTTTTTTTTTGTATCCTTTCTTTTTGTATCATGTAAAGCACTTTGTATCACCTTCCTGATGAAAAGTGCTAAATAAATAAATTTGACCTTACTTTACCTCATAAAGATTAACTGAGGACACTGCAATGAACCGTAAATAAAAGTACGTAAAAAATAAAAAAAAACACTCCCTTCAGGCTCTGCTTAGACATGGGTGTGGATCAGGGAGGGCTCGCCTGAAAAAGTAAACCGTGAGAAGTGGTGAGTGTGTCTTACCAGATCTATCGAACCGTTTTGCATATTAAGTCCAAGTAGCCTGGCAGCACGCAGTCATCTCATTTTACAGGAATACTCTGCGAGAAACAAACAAAACAGGCAAAGAAAAGAAGCAAATTTAGAATAAAACACACCTTTTAGCCCAACATCCTAACGTTTTACACATTTAATAATGAAAATGCCTTGACAAAAACAACTCTAAAAAAGCATCTTAAATTAAAAACATATCCTGTGTATCTCAGTAGAAAAAAGAAATAACTCTGATCCACTGCAGTGCACATGCACTCTCACTGACAAACCTCTGGCTTTTACTTGAGGCGGTTGTTGACTTTCCATTAAAAATGTAAGACTGTGTGCATTTCTACACCAGTGGAGCAAAATCTGTTTCAACCGTGCAAAATTCCCAGCGAGTACCACAGCTTCTAAAAACCATTTCAAAACATCCAAACACACAACTTAAACTTCTTATTTATTGAATTTGTTTTGTGAAAGTTGCACCCAACCAACCACAGAAACTGTAATCAACCGTGATGCTGCTAAATGTCCGCACATGTTAGGCCAATGGAATCAATTTCACACTTTATACAGAGGAAACAGGGAAAGCAATGCTTTGTTTAGTGCATCTTGCATTCATTTGATTATTTTTATATAAGTGTCTCCCTATGTAAAACAGGTTTGCAATTAGATATCAAAAGATTTATATTTGTAATTATTCTATAATCCCATAAAGAATTGTGCTACGTCTCTGCTGATATGATGAAAATAATCAAAGAGGTTAATAAAGAGCTTGTAAGTGGATTCCAATAACCTGTCCAACAAAAACAAGAGAGAGAAGAAAAAAAATCACACAAACAATAAAATGACCTCTCTTCTTCTTCTTCTTCTTCTTGACTTTGGATTAAGGCAACTCTTTGACCAAATAATCCTCAACAACTCAGAAAGATTTCATTCACTTTGCCCCACATTCTCACCCTGCTTCTCCTGTTTTACTGATGGGACCTGGCTCCTCCTGCACAGATATCCTGGGTTGTAGCGAGGGGGGTGGTTCTACTGCTCTCCAGCAGGAACTGGACTGAACAGCTGCGGTTTGAGTGTCCCCTAAAGCAAAACAAAGACCACCGAATTTCACAGTGCAGTGAGTACATGGGACAAAAAAAAAAACTATATACATGTTGCATTATATGAGATAAAATTATGCAATTGTATTACCATGAAAGTCAATATAAAATACCAACCTAACTAGTTCTTGAGCAAAAACAAGAGCTGGATAAAGGGGAAAAACACATTAATGTTTTTCTTCTTTGTCAAGCTTAAAAAAAAAAAAAAAAAAAAACAGCAGAGACACAACATAGATTGTTAAAATGTTATTTTCTGTGAAGGAAAACGTATTTTTACTCATAAAATCTTCAGCAGATACATCTGTAATATTTTAATATGTTAAAATAAGATTTATAGGCTCACCTGAGACATGATGGGAGGAAAATAAAAACATTTGTTTACCTTATGAAAACACTGACATATTGTAATACTGACATTTTGAAGGATTTATATTACCTCTTTTATTTGTGTAAGTTTTTGTTTCTCTTGATTAGCATCACTTCAGTTACTCTCTTTATGTCTTAATTTTCACAAGTCTTTTTTACTCCTAAACATTTTCATCACTATTAGATAAAACCTTTTGAATCGTATAAGTTACAATAATACAAAAATAGACCATAAGTTTAAAAGAAGGGAATTTTCTAAATGAATTTGATTAGGTTTTCATTTTACTGTAGCTAACAAATAATTTCAGTGAGCAAAATAGCAACAAAAACACCAGTTTAATTATAAAATAGCTCAGTTGTGTTAGGCCACCCTTAAAAAACTGACATAGGCCTACAGTAAGAAAGAATAAAAAACAATAAAACCTACTGTAACATTGGAAATTATACAAAATAATTAAACAGGAGGACGTTTTTTTATTATATAATTAAATTGCATAAACTGATAGTAAATGTATACAACAGTAAACAGCATATTAAATTACCCTGGTTGAAGCAGTTTGTTAGCATAAAAAACAATTTTCTCTGTCACATTATTGGCTGAACACAAAGCACACATTTAGCCTTTATACTCACTTTAACCAAGCATTTGAGGTCCGGGAGTGGTGACGAATTGTTTGGGTGAAAGGATAAGCATTTAAACGATAATTGGCGCTTACTAAATTGAATTTAAAGGTGGTTTTGGCATAATCTGGACTGTGAGTGGATCGAAATGGCTAGTAGTAGTGGGGGGATTTCGGAAGATGAAAATATGGATACAGGATGGTCTATGGTAGAAAATAGAAGAGTAGGAGGGGGAAGAGATAAAGCTAAAAAGGGAATAAATACTGGAAAAAGATCTCTTGAAGATGAGGAAGAAAGAGCTGAAATAAGGAAGAAAAAAATGATGGAAGAGTTTAAAGTTATATTAAAATTTAAAACCGGACAGGATATGTTTGGTGTAAGTCCTATCAGTTTGTCAAGTGGATTAAAGAGAGCTATTGGAGATGTGGAACTAGCTAAAGTCTTAAGGGATGGAAGCCTACTTATCATATGTAAAAATGCTGAACAGAAAAATAAGGCTCTAAAATTACAAATGGTATGTAAAAAAGAAGTGCTGGAAAGAAAGGT
>JAUBOC010000149.1:11452389-11467627 GCA_032275365.1 Anablepsoides cearensis | reverse complement strand
CACACACACACACACACACACACACACACACACACACACACACACACACACACACACACACACACACACATCAGCCATCGCCTCGGGCTTTAGGGGCTGAGTGATGATATATACCTGTTGAAGTGAGTCTCTCTGAGGGTGCTTGTGTCTCCTGAAGAGGACTGAAACTTTCTAATTCCTGCCTTGCGACGGCGTGGAGGCAGTCATGACTTTGTGCTCATCATCTTCTCAACCCCCCCCCCCCCTCCACCACCTCTCTCCCTTTGCATCCTGTGTGACACAAAAAACAGCACTCGGCACATCCTCGGAGCAAGTTAAAAAGCAAGCTGCTGCTGAAGAATGCTGATTTAGGGCAGATTACATGGCTGCGAGCTGCTATACAAAAGGGTGATGAATGGGAGGTAAATGAAGCTCTTGGTTGATACGTTTGGAATGCTATTTGGGTTTTCTTATTAAGTGGGGCCCTTTGGAAGTAGGGCTCTTCTTTGACGCATCTCGATGCTCACATTCAGGCCTTTTATCAGGAGCCCCGCAGCCTCTCTCTCTATCTGATGGGGTGAAATTAGCACACTAATTCAACTCATTTGAGACCTTTTTTTGTTTCTGTTTTTGTTTTTGTTCCACATCACCCGAGGCGTCATACGGGTGAGGATGTGTGGAAGTTTCATTTGAAGTCGATGCATCTCTGACATTCTTTTGCAGCGTCACATTGCATTATCGAGGTGAAAGATTTGATTGTGAAACTGTTTTTTTTAACAACCCGCTTCCTCCATGCAGGAGGTCCCATAAACATCCAAACATCTGAGTCATGGAGTGCCACCTTTTCTTTGCTCCACATGCTCCATGCGAGAAACAATGATATCAGTTGTGTCCCCAATGAGGCGCATTACTCAGATCTCCAAAGAGAGAAGTGTGAATCATTAAGTGTGTCATATTATAGCATGATTTAAGTTGTCTAATTGGGTTTGCATATAAGAAAATCTCACTTTAACAGCTTGATTTCCAGGTTCTTTTAAAGAAAATTAATCCCCTCCTGGTTTCGTTGGAAACAAATCTTATTAACTCCCGCCTATTTTTGGCGTTATTGTTGAACTTATTTGTAAGATTAAAAAAAGAGAAAAGACATTTAAATAAAAGACACGCAGCTATTGACAGCATCAGCAGTGACGTTCACATGCCACAAATAAAAAAGGAGAAAAAAAAAGAAAAGCCAAAGACCTGGGTTAAACAGAGCGCGGCTCTGACGCGTCTGGCGCGCGCGGATATAAACCCGAGCGCGCACCAGGCGCCCAGAAGAACGCAGGAGACTCAACAGGACAGCGCGCGCAAATCTCGTACCAACCTTCTGGGAAATGTAAGTACTTTGATTTAGCTACTCTAAAAAAACATTTTAGAACCAAACTAAAGTCAATTTAAACATCAAAAGTCTTTGAAAATCAGTGCGTAATGGTTGCCAACTTTTACCTTAATAATAGTAAAAACAGGAGAATCTGACTGTGCTCCGCTTTGCCAGATGCGTCCTAACTGGATGAGCTGGCTGGGGTCTTTGGGCTTCCTGCTGTGGGCGCTGCTCTGCCTGGGTGCCCTGACGGAGGGATACCCGGTCAAACCGGAGAACCCCGGGGAGGACGCGCCAGCGGAGGAGCTGGCCAAGTACTACTCAGCTCTGAGACACTACATCAACCTCATCACGAGACAGAGGTGGGCCAGTCTACACTTCTCTGAATAGAATATCTCTAATACTATTATTATTATTATTATTATTATTATTATTATTATTATTATTATTATTATTATTATTATTATTATAGATTAGTTTCTATTGATTGGATGACTTGAGTCATTTCAGTACTTGTAAAATAAAAAAATAAATGACCATAAATAAATTCCACTCAGCACTTCTCGCTCCCCCCTTCCATTTTCTCTTTTTTCTTCTGAATGTCGTGGATTTGAAGTCTCTGTGGGTGACTAGCCCACCCAGGGGATCAGAGCTGCAGATACGACTTATCATCAAAAGCCCAGAAAGGGAATTATGACCTCCTGCCATGCAACTCATGTCTCTGACTCCTGCATCAGGAGGCTGACTGTGCTCAGTTTTCACTGAGCCGCTAATTAAACACCTTTATTTAATTCAATGCTATCAGGTTTATTTCTGCTTTGTTCTTTTTTTCGTGTCAAGGCAACCAGAAGCAAACAAAATGTCAGTTTGAATTTGTGTTTGTTTTGTGTGTGTGTGCACTTCAGGTATGGGAAAAGGTCCAGTCCGGAGGTTCTGGACACACTCATCTCAGATCTGCTGCTGAAGGAAAGCAGAGACACACTCCCACTGTCAAGGTAGGGCTGTCCTAAAAGGTTAAAAGCAAAATTCCTCTATAGGCGTCACAAAAAGCTGATTTCTTTTCTTACCTTTCTCTGTGCAGATATGACCCATCGTTGTGGTGATGCTGGTTTGATTCTCTGACCTCCTCATGTCTGTCAATTCATCCAAACACCACTCAGTTTCTGCAACTTTTACCACTATGAGCAGCTGCATAGCCCTTCTCCCCCACCCCCCTGCTTCTTGTCTTCATGCATAAACCTTCACTTATGGCACGCTGTGTGCCGTGACACTGTAAAATACTTTACTCAGAGTCATTGTCTGTGAAACATAAAGAAAAGTGGAGGAATGGGTGTTTTGATTGTATTGTATATTTGTGCTAATAAAGGTTCAACTGTTTGAACAAAAACCTTTTTGGCATCTGTTGGTGAGCACGAAACATGCAGAAGTGACGGGAAGGAGGGGGTTATTGTAGAAATATGGACCTGAGATGCAAACAAGCTGCAAAATGATGACAGAAACACAAAACTCCGGTGACGACTCACCAAACAGCTGCGGTTTTTCTGAAACACCTTAAGTAAGAGACACAAAAACCACAAGGAGTTACCATAAAATATATATATAAAAGCTGCAGATAAAATACATCTAAAATGCAAAGGTCAAAAAATCATCTTGCAATATTTGCAGATGAGGTAACAACAGTCTCTGTTGGGTTAATCGTGCAACAAAGTTTATTTTTTGTTTTTTATTTCAGACACTCTTCTGTGTTTGCATGCATGGTGAGTTCATAAGTGACACACCTTCCCTCCCAGATGAGATTCATCACTGTAGCAGCTGGTGGGCCTCTGTGAGTGCTTGATCCAGTACAATTTTAAATTCAAAGTGCAGCCAATGGCGCTCCCTTGTGGCCTAAATGAAAAGAACCTGCTCTGAGACGGAACGTCATGTGAAGAAGTTCTGCAGACATGACTTTTAGTACCCTTAAGAGAGAGGAGGGGTCTGTTCATGTGTTGGTGCAACATTTTCACCATAGAAATCCATTATATCCAGTATAAAAAAGGGTTGAAGTACATAAAGTGCAATAAAGTACTATAAAGTTTCAATCTGGTCAGAATTCAACTGTGTTTCTCCAAATTGAAGTCATCCCCACAGCTATCTACAACAGGTAAGATATTTATTGTTCATAGCATTTCTATAGAACCACACTTCCGAAAACTCTGACCTATTTCATTTAGAAAATCAGTTTTTTGACGCTTATTGAAATAGTGCTGCAGCTGGACAAAGTTCTGATTCATAAGGTTTTTAAAAATTACATGTTTTGCAAATATATCCTATAATATCCTAAAGATAAGCAGATTAATTAAAGATTAAATTTGATGAACGTGTTCAGTAAATTAGATCCTATTTTCTGCTTACAGAAAAAGCGCTCATCCATCAGTGTCCTCTCTAAAAAATGTTTCCAGAAGAGTTTTGTTAAAAAGTGAGACAGTCACAACCCATTTGGAAGTCAGTGTCTTATTTGCCCCCCTTTGCAGCAGAGAATAATCAGGACGTTCTAAATCTGAAGACTCAAACAGGATGCCTGATGGATCAGCCGAGATGAGTGCTGCAAGACGACAGGAAGACAACCATTATTTATAACCTAAATCTTAAACATTCATGTTGGTGCAAAAAGGACCAAGTTACACTGACTGCAGATCATGCTGCAACACAGACATTCTTCTTCTTTGGCTGCAAAAACAACAAAGTAAAAATATATATTAGAAAACTAAATTCTGTTGTTCCCATAATCAAAATGTTAGAGTTTTTCTTGAAGGAATGCATATCAATCACGAGCTTTCATTAAAAAACTAAGATCAACTTTTATTAAGAAATGACATTAGTCTGTTTTGGTCAAACCTAGAAGCATCTCTCTGCATCAATGTCTTGCTCAATATGTTTGTATTCATAATATATGTTATAATTGACTCTCATCTACTATCACATAAAAATTTAGCTCAGTATCTTTATAATTGATTGAGTTAAATACATTTTTCTTTTGGTAATGTTGGATTAACTGCAGTGTCCATCTTGAATAGGATCGACTCCAGAGTTTAATCACTTGTAAACATGCATACTATAGTTAATTTCTGCGCGTTTCATTTAAATCCACTCAGTGGTTCATGAGATAATTGCTAACAAACAAACATAGTTGACTCCCTACAGTTAATGGCAAAACTTTATGCAAAAATCTCGCGTGATCCATTATTGCTCCAAGTGGGAGTTGAGAAATACCCTCAGCTATCACCACATCAAACTTTAGCTTCATATCTTTATAACCAACTGTGTTATAGCCATTTATGTGTTTTCAACATTTGATTAGCTGTGGCGGCCATCTTGGATCAGATTGACTCCAAAACATAACTAATTGTAGATATCTATTCAATAATTATTTTCTGACAGTTTCATTAAAATATGGTCAGAGGTTCATTAGATATTTTGCTAACAGACACACATCATTGCGGCGAGCGATAAGAGGGTTACTGCAGCTTCTCCAATATAATTGTGAAATATTTTGTCTTTAAGAATTGTGAGTAATATTTAATAACTTCTAAATAAATAAATAACGAAACAATTCATCTGTGCTTCATATGAATGAGCTGCTGCCTTACATTGTGATGAAGATACTACATTCGTGCGCGGCTGATTTACGCCGCAGCTGCCATTGGCCGGTGCGTGGTGACGTCAGCCACCAGGGCGGAGCATGTTGGATTTGATTGACACCATGTTCTCGGGGTTTAGTCTGCTGCGGGACCCGGACGGTCAGCTGAGTGTTTGGAGGCGACCTGGATGTTTATAACTGGGATGGTCCGAGGACCACAGCGCGTGACTCACAGGTAAAACACGTCTCGTGGACGTTTGCGGAACGTGGGGACTCTGAGTTGGGCTTTTATCAGCGCTCATTCAAACATTTAGACAAAGACGGGTTTGGAGTTTGCTCATCTTTCAGCTGCCAGAACCGGATTCCAGTCTTACAGACTAGACCTAGTTCTGGACTCGGATGCACGCCCCCGCCCCCCCCACCTTCATATTTATATATATATATTGCTGCTGGTTGTAAGTGCGCGCGCGCCACAATGGGGTAGCAGAAAAAAATGGCCGCACGTGAGGCGAGACTGGTGTGGCGCAAGCTTTTGGCACGGATCTGGCGCACCGTCGAGGAGGCGGTTTGGGGGGAGACGACTGCACAGTGCTGCTGACTGGGGGCACCAGAGACCTGGATCCGTCCAGGAGAGGTGGGGGCAGTAGTGGAGGGTTGACATGATAAATCATCAGGTCATCCAAGGTTGTAAATCAGGTCGAACAGTTTCCTTTTGAAGGAAAACTTTCAACCAAATTCCGTGCGCTCTGACCGAAAAGAGGGCGCGTGACTTGGCACAGACAGCCAGACGCTCACATTAATTTAATGATTTGTGTTTGACTTCCACTGAAATATGCAACAATAAGACAATCCACTTCTTGGTTAAGGAAAAAACAGGACTGTCATCAGTTCTCCATAAACCCTTCAAGTTAAAGGGAAAGCTCACCCAACATCCTTGGGGAGCCCTCATGAACTTGGATTTTATCCATTTGTTTCCTCCTCCTAATCAGATTTGTTGAATGAGTCAGTCAGCCTGGTGCCTCACTGTAATTCTTCAGTTTCTGGGACTATCCTGAGTCAGGAAGCAGGGGTGACTTTTATTGTTGCCAAAGCAAGAGCAGCCCCAGCCCTCGTGCACTTTCCTTCCTGTCATCGGGGCGGAGGATAACAGGAATTTCAAGTTAAGACACATGCCCTCAGTGTTGGAACACATGGAGGCTGTCAGCGAGCAAATCCACAATGCTCTTCTATTATTAATACTAGATGGTCCAGGAAAGAAGTGGAGGAGGGGGTGAAGAGCAAGAAAAAAAAAGTCTGGAATCACTTGACACATAAGTCAGAGAGACGTTTAAAACAAAACTTTCACCCTCAACAGATTGTGTGACACTGTCAGCCATCAAGAGGACGCCGCCCAGCATCACACTTTGTTTTGGAAAGAGTTTGGTGTCAGGCAGGGAAGTAGAGAGAAATGTTTTGGGGCAGTTTTTTGCTGCAAGCTAAAGCTGATTCATTCAGTTTCACAAGCAATGGGACCACAATAAAGGAACATTTAAAAAAAATGGTATATATGTGCCTTAAATGTTAAAAACTGTTGTTGTTTTTTTTACAGTAAATCATATAACTGTGATTTGCATTTCCAAGTGGAGCAGTGGGCCGCTCTGTCAGCGCCCAGGAAGCAGTTAGGGAGTGTGTCTTGCTCAAGGACACTGCAATATATGGGAATGGCAAGGAATCAAACCTGCAACTTTCTGTTCCCAAGTTGGTTACTGTAGCACAGCTGCAGATTAAAGTATAAAAAGTTAAATTTATGCAAATCCAGTCAAAAGGCTAAGTGATTATAGACAAAAATGGCAGAATTTTGTACAATTAATAATACATATAAAAGCACATTTATTGAATTTGATCATATTTATGTTTTCAAAATATTTTCTTTTCTTTTTACTTGTGATTAAAATCACAGTGTTGAGGCGAGAAACCAAAACAAAAAGATTCTTACACTACTCCTGCTTCCAGGTGTTAAGTCTCTACAGTTACAGACTTATAATAATATGTTATTATAACATTTTGCATACATTTGACACAGAACATCTTTAAAACTTTCAGGTCATTCATTAATAAACAAACAGTGGTCTCTAATTAGTACCGTCTGGAACACCCATTTTACAGTTTTTGAAATGTTTTCTACTTGTTTATTTGCTAGACTCTTTGCTTTGCAGGTTTTGATTATCACTCACCAAAGAAGGAGATCATGTCATTGTCTGAGTATGTGAGTTTTGATATTTGAGCAAAATATCTAGGGATGCACCGATATGAAAATTTCAGCCGATATCGAAATCCGATATAATTATTGCTATTATGGCCGATAACCGATATTTACCGATATTACACAAACACGCAAATTATATTATACATATACGCACAAACACACTTGGGTCTGTTTTTGATACTGTAAATAAACAACCAGACCTCTGACATGGCTCCCTACTTCAGTTATTCCTGGTTACGCAGCATAAATATCACTATCATGATCAAACAGATGCCGCTTCATCCTCTCAAAACAGAAACACAAAGCTAAAAAGTGGGAAATCAATATCGGATGTTAATATCGGCCCGCTTTTAAATATCGGACCGATACAGATATTCTAAAAAATGACCAATATCGGCCGATACCGATATCAGTACAGATATATCGTGCATCCCTAAAAATATCCCTTGATAAAACTCTAAAGTAAAACTTGTTGTGGTAGTTGGGGCGGTCATGCCACTAACACTAACAGACAAAAATGGCGTCTTTAAGTTCAGCAATCTTTTGTTTTAAACCAACCATCCAACAACGAGCAGTGTGGCAGCAGCAGAAGCAAAGAGGAGCCAGGCTTGTGGCGGCGGGTCAGATTAATCCACAACGTGCTCGTTATTAAGATTGCGCCGCAATCATCGCTGATAGGTTCTGACGCGCTGCGTAACTCTGTCGAGCCAAGCTGCGCGGCAAAGACAGACGTCCCACCAGCTGGAACACAGAGGACACAACCATAGCTGTTTTCTTTTTTTAAATAACGCCAACAAATCTAAACGTGGTGGTTTAAATTACATTTCTGCTGGAATTGAAACAGGAAGCATGAATCAGCAGAACTGTCATTCTCGTTAAGAAGAGACGGCTGAGAATCTAAACCGGTTTAATCAACCAGCAGCTGCAGCCTTGGACTAATTGCTGTTAAGGGAATATCTGCTTGAATATTATGCTGATATTGATCTGCTAAGATTACTGTCTTAGGGTTAGCAGCGTTAATCCTCTTATTGAGCGGCTGCGGTAACACATGTAGTGACCTACATAGGAGTCATCTGGAGGCCGAGGGTGATGGGTGAGAGGCATGATGATGGGGTTTGGCTAATGGAGGCGACATGAATGGCCAGTCGTTTGTGTGATAGATGTATGGATTCCACACTGCTTTGTTGAATGTCCTCTGGGGGTCGAAGACGTTTGGAGTTCTAGATTCTTCTTTTTTTGTAGGAATGCCAGTGGAAACAATGTCAGACATGAGGTTGTATGAATAATCTTTCATATGTGTGTTCTTCGAGCCTGCAGTATTGACTGAGATATCGTTACCAGAATCGGAGGAACTCAAGCAGAGTCTTCCTGTTCCCCTTCAGCACGATGCGTACGCACACCAACATGAGAGACAAGCCAGGGATGTTTTGGACTAAAACAAACCCCGTGATCCCTCATCATAATCCCTCGTCCACGAGCTGTCCATCATCTGAGCGCTTGGCAACCAGAGGCACTCAGAGGGCTTTTGTTGGCCCGTTCTTTCATACGGACCAGCCAATAGTAGCCAGGAATGCAAATACACCACCCTCCTCCTAGTTTTTTTTTTTAAACCTCCCTCTATCCCAGGAGGAGGAACGAGGATCAGACGGTTGTCGTGTTTTGAAGTCAGCAGCTCCACTAACAGGGCAGTGGGAAAATAGACGACTTGAAAAGTTTTGACTTTTTAAACAAAATTCCAGCTTTTATGAAGCAAATTTTCCCTTATGTTCGAATGGAGAGTTAAATGTTTTAGATACCAGAAAAATGACTTTTTGGAGATGTATTGCAAAGTTTTTCTGTAAAAACTCTTTGTTCTTCCAAGACTCTCTCATGTTCTCCTCCTGAGACCTTCAAGGCTTTTTTCTCAAAAGTCTTCAACTTTAAGGATCCTCGTCTTCAACGCTGACTTTTTTTTTTATCTATCCCCTGCACTCGTGCTCTGAATGTCTCCCTCGACTCCCCTGGAAAGTGGAAATCTCCCCTTTCTCTCCCCATTCTTACATAAAAAGAAAACTGCTCGCTCTTTCATCCTTGTTTCCCCCCTTTCCTTCCTTCCTTCCTTCCTTCCTCATGCAGACCTTCGATCGGTCCACCCTGGCTTCTGCTCTTTGACGAGGAATCGCTTCAAGGTTTTGCCTCTATTAACATTCCTCTGAGGGATATCTTTCACTTTCAATGAGCTTTCTGAACATGATCGTAATCCACGTTGCATAATCATCTGACCCCTTCTGCAGAGAGGGGCTCATGTGAGATGGTTAAAAAGAACCCCAATGTGTTTGCAAACCACTGGTCAGACATTTCTTGGTACTAATTTGTTAATAATTTGGCTCTTGGGATCTTTTCTAATGATGCTGACTGCAAAGAGGAGCTTGTGGTCAGTTGTGCTTTGTAGTAGCAGAAAAACCAATGAGGCTAAATGAACTGAAACACAGACATTTCACATCTTTTAATGTTTTTTTTTTGTTTAGCTAGCTTTCACTCCTGAAAAAGTAAGTCTATCGCACAATGGCTAAAAATAAATGGGGTTAGGCATCACCAGACACTTGGATTTTAATAAACAAACACAATTTTAGCCTTTTTTAAGGACACAGGGGTGTGTTTGATAGAATATTTCTTTGTTGTAACAATGCTTCTTGACAATAAATCTTATACTGTAGGAAAGCCTGTTCATTTCACTTTTAAATGGTGCCACATTTGTAAGGAGTAGACATTTGTGGGATGAGCAGTAGAGCTGCCAAACAGCTTCTTCTACTATTGAGACTTGTTTTGAGCGTCTGGTACCCTTGGGTTCTGCCAATCAGATTCCGTGTATAAGATTTATTACCAAGAAGCACTGTTGGCACAATGACTAAAATGATACAAATTGGCATCAAACTATAAAAAAAGGAAAGGCCTATCTTTTTGGTCTGGAGTTGTAGACATTTCTGGTCCACTTGTCTTTGGCT
Organism: Anablepsoides cearensis; assembly: GCA_032275365.1. Lineage (NCBI taxonomy): Eukaryota > Metazoa > Chordata > Actinopteri > Cyprinodontiformes > Rivulidae > Anablepsoides > Anablepsoides cearensis. The sequence goes on along the minus strand of JAUBOC010000149.1, from coordinate 11,457,440 downwards.
CAATAGTTAGTTTAGGCTTCTTTATCAAATTTTTTAGCAAAGTCATGTTTCCAGTCTTGACTGTTTTGCTTATAGGCAGATTCTTAAACAGGTGCTGCAACTTTACACACTATGTTCTTGTAGTATAAAATAACAGTTTATATTAATCCCAGATGTTCAACTGCTTGATGCACTCAGTTGGATTGTGTTTGCAAGTAAAAAAAAAAAAAAGGAGAGGAGACTCTTTGGCGGGAGGGGAGGACTGCACTCTGCTTTGTCATTACTCCCACAAAATTGTGGCCATTCACCATGTTGACGGCTCAGCATCAGCTGATGATGCAAACACGCTTCAGTAGCCGAGCACAATCAGCCTCTCAGGATGAGTTTGTGTGTGTGCGTGCGGCTCAAGAAAGGACGACTGCCTCCAGCCTGCAGGCAGGACTTCTGTCTCACAAGGCTGGGAATGACTTTGATCAATGAAAGAGACAATCTGCCGAGGACAAATATTCATTGAGGCTGTGTTTCTGAGGGGAAAATAAAAATTAAAAAAAAGCACTTGAACCTGAATCGTTAAGCACGAGTGTGTGAGGAATGATGAAAACTGGTGTGTGGAAATGCAACTAAACCTGACAACTTGATACTCCGTTTCTCTGCAGGTCTTCACAGTTGACTGATGAGCGGCCAGCAGGACTGAGCTCCACCGACCGGCAGGTAAACACAATTTCCTCCGAGCTATCACACGGGATACTTTGGGGGGGAAACGGTTGTTTTTACATGCAGACACGGTTTTGTTAGTTCAGTTGGAAAACACCAGCCTCTGAAGCATACGGAAATTACATTTTCACTCCGATTCCTACTCAGTTTTTAAAGTACGCGTCTCAGATATGGAAATATCAAATTCATTGCAGTGCTTTTTAATCCGAGGCTGTTTTGCTTAGTGAAACACAAGTAGAACCTTTTCAATTTAGTCGGTCTGTATTGTACAGAAGCATTGTTCAGATTTTGATCACATACTGAATAATATTCACGTCTGATCCAAGATATTAGAATTTTTATTTATTTTTTTTCCCCCTCCAGGCGGCTTTTGAGTGTGTCTTTTACATTTACAAACACAAAGTGGTCAATTTCTAAATAATTAAGCAGTTGTTTTAACAAAACATACCATGATCTTACTTAGCTTTTTAAAATTACAGACTTGGAGCTGGATTATTAGCTATTTATTAAAACAAAACCTTTTATTTATTCTTTTCATGCAGCTGTTTCTGTGTTTTAGAGTCTGTTTTATGTCAGTTTCTCTACTTAAACAGACATTTTAAAGTAGAGGGGTGTGTGTGTGTGTGTGTGCTGAAGCCCAAACCATGCATCATGTTTGCAGGGATATTTTTACAACAGATAATGAACAACAGAGAGGCACAGTTGTTGTATTTCTGTGTTTTCATAGTCAGATTATAATCCTGTGGATTGGGGTGGGGGAGGGGTTGACTGTTGGAGTAAAGGATGTGAGTGGAGTGAGTAGATTAAATCCTTCAGATCTGCTCCCTGTCCAGCTATGCTGCTGCAGGAGGGGCTTGGATGGTGAAAGGGGAGGAGTCTGTTTTTAATTGCAGTGACGTCATCAATGTGCAATTTTTTTTAGATTTTGCACTTAAATCAGTTTTGCTACAAAGGAAAGCATAAAGTTTATAAAAACTAATTCGGTTCAGAATACATCAGTCGTCAGGCCAAGAGGCCAAGGACCAAACATCCTGCACTTTTGTGTCTTTTTGTAAGTTTAATTTATGATTTAAAATCTAGTTTTGTTTTAAATGAACTCACTGTGTATATTCTCATTTGTTCGAGTCTAACTGCAGTAATTGCAAACTGGCTAATATTGACTTAATCTGCTCACTAAGTGTCTGAAGTAATACACAGCCCAAATCTTCAAAATGAGGGAAATGAAGAGGAAAATAATAGAAATATGGGGGTCAAGCCCCCTTCAGTTCCACTGACGTAAGGTTACTTACATAATTTAATTGACATCGGTGTGTGTTTATGTGTGTGTGCTTCTGTCTAGACAAGAGGGCTAACTTGACTTTGGGCAGGGTGGGTAATACAAGCGGAGGGGCTACTGAAGTAAGCCCATCGGGGGAGGATTGTGGGGATTATATGTGTGCGTGTTTCTCGTGTGATCAACAACAAAAAAAAAAGAGGTGGAGTTGAATATGGGAAGGTATTAAAGCTGTGGTGGAAGGAGGAGACTAACAAGAGCTGCATGAATGTCCACATTTATGCATCCAGCTCGCTGATTCCTGCCCGTCTTTTTGAACTTCTCCAACCACCGGCTTCTTTTTGCTTTCCTCTTTAACTCCCTCCTCTTATCCTTCTCTATCCCTATCACATTCCATTCTTCATCTTTTCTTATTCTCTGATTTTATTAGCTGTTATTTTTCCCTTGTTTTGTCTGTTTCTCCTCCTTATGGTTCCTTTTTTGGTTTTTGCTCTTCTTTTGTAATTTAGAAGAATAGGAGTGCAACAGAAAACACAAGTTTGGAGGAAAGAAGACTGTTGCTGCTCCTGGTGGTTTACTAGTTTGGCCGTAAGGTACTTGTGGCAGCAGGGGAGGACGATGGAGGGCTTGTCTATGGTCACAGCCGTGGATGAGCTTGGTCAGAATGGGACACAAGAGGAGGTGAACCCTTCGGGACAACCTGGCGTGGAGGGACCCCCAGCTCTGCTGCCCCCTCAGGGCGCAGAAACATCTGGAGGTGAGGAAGATGTAGACCAGAGAGATGCTTTTGTTTACCCACTTACCTCCCATAGAGATGAAAATGTACCCTGTTCTTAATCTCAGTCTGTCTCTATTCTGATCCTCTATAGTTACAGAAATATGTACTTACAGTAATAACAATCATTTTGTGTAATTAGGGGAATTACATGGCATTTTGTAACACAGTAATGTAGTAGATAGATAATACATTGATGTTAAATTTCAAAATCGATGTAAAATCGTGGCTCAGAAGCTCTGCCTTCGAACTGTTCTATAGATTTTAGCCGTTTATTCAATTTAGCCGTATCACATAACCATATAATTATGTATGTATATACTCACTCATCTTCAGACAGCTTTGAGGAGAGTCCGTTTTAAATTGGATTTCTCAGCAGCCCGGCGCAGCAGTGGAGTTTATTCCCCGAGTCTGTATGTGAATTAATGAAAAATACCAAATATAATAGAGCATGACAGACAAAATGGTAAAATAGCCACAAGGTGAATTTCAAAAAGCCAGGAGCTGAAAACTCCTCTGAGTGTAGATCACTGGATCCCAACCTGGTTTACTCAAAGCTCTACTTTCTTACGTCCAAACCAAGCCGAGCCCCCCAAAATCCCTCACTGCCCCCCTGCTTTCCCAAAGACGCATTCAACATTTATCTCTTTACCAAAATAAAGTTACAAACTTTTATTTAAAAAATGAAAAAAGAAGAATTGAGTTATATAGACCTAATTATTTATTTAAATGGGCTTGTTTTAGTGAATTTTATATACAAACAATAAATTTCGTAACCTCTGAGCAGACAAGGTTATGCACACACACACATTCCCCAGACACACACACATGTTTGCTTTTATATCCCTGTGGGGACCATGGATTGACTTCCATTCATTTTCTAGTCATTTCATAGCCTAACTTTGACCATTACTGGTCTATTCCTAACTTTAACTTGAACCAAAACGTAATTCACACCATACCTCTAAGTTGAGCTGCAAAAAAAAAGTGAGGACCGGGAAAATGTCCTCACTGTGTTAGTTAAAAACCTAACATGGTTCTCACTCTGTAGCAGAAACAAGCACACACACACACACACACACACACCGGGGCTCCCTGCCACCCCTCAGGTTGAGAACCACTGCTGTGGATTATTAGCTCGTTATACTAGTTGTTAGCCCTTTCAGCTGTTTGTTTTCAGCTAGCTGTTTAGCTTTCTTGATAATGTGGTTTTAAAACCTTCTTTCTCAAAGCAATTTATCTGTTAAAACTAACTAAATTAATTTAATGAATTGAAAATATCTTTAGTTATGTAACATTATTTACACAAGAACATTTGATTTGTGTTTAAATCTGATTTTTGATTACTTTCTTTGCATCATAGCGTTAACTTGTAAGTGGTTAAATGCTGTAGGAAGGTTTCATCTTTGAATCTTTTTTTTTTTTTTTTCCTTTTGGGATGAGTTTTGTATACGTGTTGTGTGGGACGAAGCAAACATTTCTGTGGCTGAGGACATGATGACACAGTCAGTCATCTCAGCGAGTGGTGAAAGGTCAGCACAGAGAGCAGAAATACCCACACCAGCAGGAGAGAAAAAAAGACAAAAACTGCTGTGTGTATGTTCGGTTCCAGATGAGTTCAAGTACCTTTTTTTTCCATTCAAAAGTAACTCACTGGACATTTAAATGTAAATGTTTGAATGCACAGAAAAAGAATTTTAGCTTCTTTTTTTTTAGATTTTTTTTTTAGATTTTCCCTGTGGGAGTAAGTTCAGTGAAGTCAAGCTGTAGCTTGTTTATGGCTTAGTGTGTGGTTGTTACTGCAATTATAGCTTTACTGTGAATGATTGTGTGTGTGTGTGGTCCCCACATGAGCTAAATTTCATGTTCATACATACAGAATAATAGTGTGTGGGAATCCAAACTAGCGTTCCTGTGCTGTCACGCAGTAAATATGAGTTTTTCATTTCCCTCCCCCTATTTGTTCTTCATAAATATTTACGGTTTGATTTAGTGTTTTTCACAAACACATTAACTTCCATAAAAAATCCTAACCAAATTAGTTCAAAACTAATTAATTTTATAAAGTCACCAGATATTGACAAAAAAATCAAAATCAAATTTTCGTCACAAGAATATATAGTTCTCTTAAGAAAATTATATTAAACTTAAAGTGCCTGTGACATCAAATTTTTGTAATAAACATGAATGCATTTTTAGAAAGATAACATCGATAAAATATTGCAAAATAGATTTTCATGTCGCTGAGATAAACAGTTGTTGAGATATTTGCCTGTGAAGTAACAGGAAGTGATGTCAAAGGGGAATATC
>JAUBOC010000149.1:11434372-11452162 GCA_032275365.1 Anablepsoides cearensis | reverse complement strand
TTTCACTTTGCTGAGCCAAATTCAAGAGAGAATTTGTCAGTTATGAAACAAAATGGGAAAAATCATGTGTATTATGCTAATTTCCTTAAATATTAGTATGTTTTCTTTTGTATTTGAAGGATAAGCATGTCACATGCACTTTAAGTAAATGGTTTAGAAGTGCAAAAAAAAAACATTATATAACAACAGCGGCTCATAATTTGTGTTTTCAGGGCAGTAGTTTAGCACGTTTTTCTAAAGAGAAGTATAGAGAGTGTCGGCTTGATGACACAAAGCAGGAGTCGAGGTTAAAGGAGTAATAGTGGGTTAGTGGAGCAAACTTCAGCATGATAATAGTGAGTTAACTGTGATAAAATGCAAACGGAGGATACTTATTACCCACATAAGTGTTTAATGACACACTGACACATGCATTAAAACACTCACACACGTTCCAAGGGCTTTAAGTGCCTTAAATGGGCTCACAGTGGCTTTGAGACCCTGGTGTTACAGCGCTGGCTGGCTTGTAGCAACAGTCCACACCTCTCCTCCTATCTGTTTGTATTAACAGGATCACAGATTTGACACCGCTAAGACCTTTTTTCCCTGCTGAATGCCATTAAATGTTGCAGTTATGCTTCAGCTTTGCTTAAACTCTGTGTAACCCTGACTTATAAGGAGAAAGTTAGGAGATAAGGGATTTTTGTGTTCTGTTCCTGCCCTTAAGAAAACTCTCTTTATGATTTTAGATGACGTTCCTTGTTTCTTTTTCTTTTTCTGTGTTTGTGTTTGCAGCCATGCAGCAGGTGTTGGAGAACGCCGGGGAGACGCCCACCTCCGCAGGCGCCCAAGACATCGACCTGCTTTTCCTGCGTGGAATCATGGAAAGTCCCATTGTACGCGTCCCTGCTGTGGTAGCTAGCACACACTCACACACACACATGTTGCTCAGGGAGAGCAGCAGTGGGCAGAACCTACAGCCAGCTCTGAGCTGAGGTGCTTAATCACAGCAAGGCTTCGATCAACACGTGCAGGAGTGTGGAGAGGATTTGGTGCAAACGTAAAATTATCCAACGACCTCTGCCAGGCAGGTTTTTTGTTATTTTCCACCGTGCAGTTGTTCCCTGCTGGGTTGAAAGTTGTGGAAATAAGAGGTTACTTTTCTTCCACTGCAGCTCAAAGGAGACAGTGGTTTATTTGCTACAATCCAGCAATAATCACTATCTTAAGGAGCTAAATTAGGGCCATAAATTTATTTAAAAAAAAAAGTTTTCTTTGAAACGAAAGGAAAAATTTTGAAACAATTTTTTTTTTTTTAATTAAAAAAAAGTTATATGAATCTGGAACAAAAGAGATTTGAATCTGGGAAAAATTGGATTTGAAACTAGGTAAAAAAAGATTTGAAACTAGAAAAATAAAGATCTGAAACTGCAAAAAATGATTTAAAACAAAAAAAAAATAATAATTTGAAATTGAAAAAAAAATTTTGAATTTGGAAATCAAAGGATTTTGAAACTGGAAAATAGTAAAAACCTACTAGGAACTACCACAGTTCCTGAATTCAACAGCTAGAAATAATTTGGCCAGCTGCTGTGTTGACTTGTCAATCATGATTCCACACCCCATATCATCTGAGGCACCGCCCCCATACCAAAGCAGGACCAGAAGTGGGAAAAAACCTGGGAAAAAAAACAAAACTAGAATTTGACAAGTAATTTTAAACTTTACCTTCCAAATTTTTCAGTTTTTAAAACTTTTTTTCTTTTGAACAAACTTTATGGCCCCATTTTAGCTCCATACATTCTTACTGCACACATCCAAACAAGCGTCTGCCCTCCCCTGAGCTGCTCTGTCTCCTCCAGGCTCATGAGCAGCAGGAGGAAGTGAAGCTGGAGGCCGTGCAGGACAACAACGTGGAGCTGGTGACGGAGATTCTGGGCGACATCAAGAACCTCATGGTGAAAGATGACAGCGCCGCCGAACTGTCCAGGATCCTCCAGGAGCCGCACTTCCAGGTGAGATGGCTTCCTTTTTTTTTTTTTGAGCCCTATATAATTTGTGTTTTGACTTCAGCACACATTGAATGTTTTTAAAATCCATTCTCACGCATCAGTAGTAAGCTAACCTCTGTCTCTGGTTCTACCCGGGGCTTTACACCGAGCAAACCAATAAGAGTTGGTATCCTGAGCCCAAGGCAGCCTCTGCACCAATCAGAGCCCTCTGGGCTGTTGGATGTCAGATAAGACCCTGCTGACCTACTGAGGAGGACAGACGAGGTGGGAGGAAGGGAAAGACCGGCCAGATAGAAAAGGGAAACAGATATTACATCACTGGGCATGTGTTTGTTTTTGTAAGCTATTTTAAAAAGAATCAAGTTTGGATGAAATCTGCTGGATGGATACTCAGTCAACCAAAAATAACAGGATGACACTGAAATAATAATCTTTTTTTTTAATCCAGTGGATACATTTTTTTTCTTCATAGGTGCATTTTTCCCCTCTTTAGAAAATTAAAAGCAAATTAGAATTACTCAGAAGTACACATCTCTACAGCTTGTGTTAACATTTTTACATTACAATAATAATCATTAATCTGTTATTCTGAGACAAAAGCTATACAATTTTTAGAATTCCTGAGTGAATTGAAGTAAGAAAATAGCTTTTTTTTCTTATTCATAAAGGAATGTTATTCTTCTTGGCTTGCTTCTAGGCATCATTACCATTTTTTTTCTTTCAGTCTCTTATAGAGGCTCACGACATGGTGGCATCAAAGTGTTATGAAGTCCCTCCCCCGGCGGAGGCGTGCAACGACGCGGCGGTGAACAATGCTCTCATGCAGGCCGATGCCGTGCGCATGATCGGCATCCGAAAGAAGGCCGGCGAGCCGCTGGTGAGCCGGGACAAACGCTGACTGAATGTGTGTGTGTGTGTGTGTGTGTGTGTGTGTGTGTGTGTGTGTGAGGAGTACATGGCGCGCCATGAATAATTGAAAGTGCGAACGTCAGAGTTTTTAAACGCTCGCCCTCCCGCTCCCCCTCAGGGCGTGACATTTCGCGTGGAGAAAGACGACCTGGTCATCGCGCGGATCCTCCACGGCGGCATGATCGACCGGCAGGGCCTGCTCCACGTGGGCGACATCATCAAGGAGGTGAACGGGAAGGACGTCGGCAACAATCCCACCGAGCTGCAGGAGATGCTCAAAGACTGCAGCGGGGGGATCACGCTGAAGATCCTGCCGAGCTACCGAGAGGCCCCCGCGCCGCCACAGGTGATTTAAAAAAAAAACAAAGCCGACAGTTCGAGTGGTGGCACCGGCCTGGTAATCTGCCCGTCCCACAATCCTCTGTGTGCAGATGTGAACCATGGGAGCCCTATTAATAACACTCCACATGCTATGTAGGTCAGAATGTTTCTGTTTGGTGCACGCACACATGCTACATGTAGCTACAGGAAAAGTACAGTAGGCTGTCAAATTCTCATTTCCACAATTTATTTCCAAGTCATGAATAGTGGGAGGAAAAAATAATCAAAACATTTAAAGGTCGAACATTCCTTGAAGGAAGGCTTATCGGCCAGCTTCTTATATCAAAGTCATCTCAGGTTAGGAAATGATGAAATAGTTGGAATTTCAGTCAAATTTTGAAAACAATGCTGTGAATAACTCAACTACCACGTCAGAGTTTAGCTCATTACCTATACAATCTAATAAATTACAGCCATTTTTGTGTTCTATAACATGTTTTTAGCAGCCATCTTGAACTGTTAAAGTTCAAAGTTTAAAGTTACACTTAATTGATTTATCGCGACAGACCTACCTACAGTATAATTATTTCCTAAAACCTGTCTAGTGAGTCTTGAAATATTTTGCTAACAGACATGTGAAAAAAACATGCATATCTGATTGGCGTTTTGGCAGCAGTCGATGAAGACTATAAGAATATTGAGCATTTTGAACAAACATAAACCCATAAAAGGTTTGAAGGCCCTAAATTGAATGAATAGGAGTAAAAGTGAATGAGACATAAAGCAAAATTACATCCTGCTCTGTGTTTTTTTTTTTTTTTTACTGCCTTGTTTTATTGCTTCCTCCGGCTGCTTGTTTAATCTAATGCATCAGCCAGAGCACTTAACCTCCCTGGCAGACGCCTCTGCTATCAGGAGAGCAGCACACGGCGAGGAGCAGGGCTTCAGCCGTGTCCCTTCGGCTGATTTCTTAGCCGTTCTGTTTAACGTGACGATTAAAAAGCTGGGCCCTCACAGGTGTACGTGCGGCCGTACTTCGACTACGACCCGGCCAGCGACAGCCTGATCCCCTGCCGAGAGGCGGGAATGGCTTTCAAGAAAGGCGACGTCCTTCAGATCGTCAACCGAGAGGATCCCAACTGGTGGCAGGTGAGCCTTCCTGCGTTTTGTTTTATTGTTACTAAAGATCGCTGAGCCACCGGATGTCAAGACGTTTCGTCACCTCTTCCAGGCTCGCCATGTGGTGGGAGGTGCCACGGGACTTATACCCAGTCAGTTTCTGGAGGAGAAGAGGAAATCTTTTGTTCCGAGAGACTTTGACGGATCAGGTGTGGATCGTGATCGTTTCGTTACGGCAGCTGCAGCTCATATATTCACAAATGTTCCAGTTTCTCTGGGAAGCTGAGCTCATATTGTCAACACTCAGCTGATAGTCCACGCCTGCCCCCTACTGGACAAAAACTGCAATGACAAATCAGTGCAAGTGATTAAATGTTCTCCTGTTTTTTTTTTTGTTTTTTTAGGAATCCTTTGTGGCACTCTGGCTGCAAAGAAGAAGAAAAAGATGATGTATCTAACAGCCAAGAATGCAGGTAAGAAAACACCTTTTTTTATCTTCACATGACCTTTTATTTCCATTGTTGACATTAAAATGTGTTTAGAGTTTGACAGACACGAGTTACAGATATACGAGGAAGTGGCCAAAGTCCCTCCTTTCCAGAGGAAGACGCTGGTTCTGATCGGTGCTCAGGGGGTGGGTCGACGGAGCCTAAAGAACAGGCTGATGGTCCTCCACCCCACACGCTTCGGCACCACGATACCATGTACGCCACGCTTGGATTCCATCTTTATTATAGGTTTTCTAACAATCCAGCACTGACAACGCAGTCCGTGTTGTTCTCGTTAAGATACTTCCCGGAGGCCCCGCGACGAAGAGCTGATCGGCAACTCCTACCACTTCACCTCCAGGACGGAGATGGAGGCGGACGTGAAGGCCGGCCGCTTCCTGGAACACGGCGAGTACGACGGCAACCTGTACGGCACAAAGATCGACTCCATCCACGAGGTGGTCGCCGCAGGACGCACCTGCATCCTGGACGTCAACCCGCAGGTACGCCGCCGAAGAACTTGCTGGAAATTCTTAACATCGGTTGCAGAATCACCGTGTTTTGTCTCCTGTCGCCCTCCAGGCCTTGAAGGTACTGAAAACGGCCGAGTTCATGCCCTACGTGGTGTTCATTGCGGCGCCTGACTTTGATACGCTCAAGGCCATGCACCAAGCTGTGGTGGATGCTGGCCTCACAACTAAACAACTCACAGTAAGTGAACTATGTGCTTAATTAACCCTAATTAACCTTAAAATGTCTTAAATCAATCTTTCAGAAGTCTTAAAAATGTTAACACATTGTACACAGGATTGTAATTCATTTCAAATATTAAAATTGGTAAAAATATATTTTTTTAATATTCACATGCAGACATTCCCCTGTGACATCACTTCCTGTTATTTCACACGCAAATATCTCAACAACTGTTCATCTGAGCAGTGTGAAGTTCGATTTGTAATATGTTAATTGTGTTGTCTTTCCAAAAATGCGTTTACTTTTCTTGCAAAGATATTATGTAATGGGCACATTAAGGTTTCATCTTAGAAAAATTGGGGTTAAGGCCCCACTGTGGGTCCTAAAACTCCAAATTTTGGGTCGTTAAAGGATTTCCAGAAATTAAATTAAGTTTAAAACTGACTAAGAATGTTTCTGCTATAGTTAGATATGGATAAAAACAATTGTCTATTAGCAATATTTTAATACTTAAACAAAAAATACGTTGATTTTATGAGTTTCTGCCAGTTTTTTTTTTTTTTTTCATTTGTTTACTATGAAATTGGTCTTAAATGTAATTTCACTTTACATTTGACTTGCCTTAAACGGTAGGAACCCTCTAAATATCCATTTGTAATTTTATTTTTATAAATCTCATTATTGTTGCTGACTCTCTGCCTCAGACTGACCTGTTTCCTCATGTCCCTTCAGGATGTGGACCTGAAGAAGACGGTGGACGAGAGCGCCCGGATCCAGCGGGCGTACAGCCACTACTTTGACCTGGCCATCGTCAACGACAACCTGGATAAAGCCTTCGAGACGTTGCAGGCTGCCGTGGACACGCTGTGCACAGAACCGCAGTGGGTCCCCGTGAACTGGGTTTACTGAGGACCGGCACCGGTTTCTGTTGTCTCAGACCGCAAAGACGGACAAATCGGACAAGAGGGAGGAAATACTACTGAAAATAATAAGTTTGTAATGAAATCTGCTCGCTCTCTTCGTAGGCCTGCACACTGTGCAACTCCTTTTCTACTCAAAACTCTAAGGAAAAGAGCACTTATTTATTTTATACTTTTTTAATGAAAGATCTTTCTATCCAATATGGGATTCCAGTGAATGAAACTATTGTGATGTATTTGGACCAAATGTTTAATTTATTACCGTCGTTCCATACTTTTATTTTGTAGTAATGTTTTTCCTTCAGTCTTCCATCCTTGATGAGCAGGATTCATGATTGCATCCAAAGATCGAGGAAAGTCAAACGATGACGCAGCATTTCCACGACTGAACACATGTAGCTGTTCCCATCTCCCGTTTGTTGAATTCTTTAGTGTGCTAAACTCTTCAAACTACATCTTCCAGAAACAAAATTCTTTTTATGCTCAAGATCAAATCCTTTATTTTGTCTAACATTTTTACCATTTTTCTTAAATCAGTGTTGTGATCTATGGTGTGTGACCACATGATCCCGAGTTACTTTTGAATTTCCTGTTTGTCTTCATCGTGTTGTTGACTGATGTCTTCAGTTTTGTGAATGTGGAACAAACCCGAGTCTCTGTTTAATGGTCCTGATGTTCCGTGGCACAGCATGCCAAAGTCCCGTACCGAACTTTAAAAAAAGTTTTTTTGAAATCAAGTAATTTTGAATGCTAAAAGGTAAAGTCTTCAGTTTCAAATTTTTCTATTTAAAAAGGGGACATTTTGTGCTAAATTCACTTTTTTAGCCCTTAAATAAATTGTGTACTTGAGTCTCTGCAGAGAAGTTTAATTAAATCTCTTCTGGTGCTGCGTCGATAGCTTTACATTCTGTTTGGGTCATATTTTTTAACCTGTTCAGTTTTCTCTATTACATCTTTTTTGAACAGTCACATCACAGTATTCTCCTGTGGCTCCAACATGTAAGGCTGGATGGACAAGTCTTCTGTTGTTGACATCTTAAATTTATGTGCCGCTATATATATAGAAAAAGGGGTGAAAGAGGGGATTGTGGAGTAACAATAAGGAGTAATTCCGACCAAAGCATTGCAGTTCCTCTTTATATAGACCCCAAGTGAATGATTTAAATGTAAATGATTAAAAAACATGAAACATCCCCTTTAAAATCTTTTAACACCATTTTTGTTCTGAAACACTCTTGCACTTTGAGAAGTTACCTCATGAACATTCTCTACATTTCATAATCCTGACGTTTGTCACAGTTCTGCCTGTTGAAATGTTCTTTCATCAACCCCATGTCTTTGTTTTTAACATTTCTATGAGGAAATTGAGAATTAAAGATGATAAAGTGTCACTATAGTTTTACACCTGTCTTTTACACCGTTCAAGGACAAACTCTTGTCCGAGCTCTAAATCGATCAACTCATCATAGAACTGTCAAACTGCACAGCTGGACACTTTGATGGATCAAGCATGAGCCCCGATTCATTTCAATGTCACACAGCATTAAATCCAGAAAGGTCTAACCCAGGGGTGCCCAAATGTTTCCCCGAAAGTGCCAAAATGAAAATTTGTCCAAGGGCTGTGGGCCAAATGCAGTAAAATACATGAAATTCAAATATTTTTTTTCAGTAAAGTCCTTTTTATTTTTTTATGTTAGTTCAGTGGCCCACATTTATTTATTTTTTTTAGCCCTTGGAGAAAGTTTGATGTACACTCAGGCAGCAAAGGCTCATGGGACATTTCATAAACTGATAAAATACAGGTACTTCTGGTCTTATAAAGTGGGCAGATATTTGTGTTTTAATCTAATTTGAATGCATTTTATAGTTACTTGTATTTTATGTTTAATCTTAATGTAATTCAAGGATAAAGTAAGCACTGAATGAAATTAGCCCCTTATATAGTCATTGGGTCAATGGATTAAATAAAGTGTTTCTACATAAGGGCCAACTTTGGGCACCTCTGGTCTAACCCTTTGTTTCCCTGGAGCCGCTATCCTGCAGATTTTATTTCTCTGCTCCAAACACGATTGATTCAGTGATAGAAAAACCTGTTCCATTTTTGCAGAAGCCTGTTAATCACATTCAAATAAAGTGCGTTAGAGCAGAGAAACAAGTGAAACATTCAGGATAGCCATTAATCAATGCGCCTGTGTCGACACATTCAATGAGAGTTCATCTACCCATTACTAAGGTTAACACTTAAATAACTTGATTGCATAAACATATAAATTACTGAGACATTTCATATGTTGGTCACAAAACAAATCAAACATTAAGACATGAAATAAATTAAAACTGCTTGTTTGAAACATTTTTATTAAACGCAACTTACAGTCAAGCCAAAGAGTGAACTATATTAAGTGACACACATTCACATTTTTTTGTCCTAAACAGGGTTTACAGCTTATTTTGTGAACTGTAAGCATAATTATTACCTCCAAAATAATAAAAAAAGGAAATATGACTCAGAAAAATCAAAGCCTACAACTTTACAAGAACAGGGAGCTTTAGCATTGGCTGTGAAGACATTATTTCAGCGACATGAAAACCCTCACAAGAACAGAACAGACAGCAAACTCAGTTTTGGCATGTTTGTGGTTTTAAATAAAAAAGGGGGAGGTTTGAATTCACACGGCTCTGCAGGGCTGCCTTCGCCAGGAGACTTTGGTTGCTTTTGTGGTTTTAGAATGAAAAAGCAAAGTAAAAGGGGGAGGAAAAAAACATTGCAGTCAACTAAACTCCAGGACAGACTACATTCATGGGAGGTAGGTAACAGGATATGAATAAAAAAAAAAAAAGGATTAAAGCTGTCGCTCATGTCTGTAAAACTGTAGTGCATAATTTCATCAACTTTTAAGGCCAAATAGAAACCTCACATGTAGCACTCAGGCTACTTTAAGACAAAAGTGTAAAGAGGGGAGGGTTATGGGGGTAAGCAGATAAAGCCCTTCTATGGCAATACCTGAGTCAACAGTCATGGCGAGCATCAACTCTACTGAATCATTTTTGGCTAAAATAATAGAGAAACATTTAAATAAAAAGGATTAATTGCATAAATTTTTTTGGCCACAAGGTGTAACGGGTTAGAAAACTGGTTGTGGCAGCCTGTGGTGACTTTCAAACCTCCCAGGAGAGGAAAATCAGAATGTTATTTGACAATATGAAGTACGCTAACGAGGAGGGGGAAGAGAAAAAAAAAAAAAAAAAAAGTCAATGCAGCATATATCAGGCTTATGAGGTACTCCACAAATATAGATATATATATATATATATATATAGAGATATAACAACATTTTTAGAAAAGCTTCTTAAAGTCATATTATTCCTTATAATTCCTATTGATAGCACAAAATACCTCGTCAGTTTTTTTTTTTTTTACTTTGTGCCCAACATCACGTTTTTTTCTTTTTAATCGCTTTTTGAGAGACTGCTTTGAAAGTGCAAACACGAATACTGATCGTTCTATGCAGCATCTACATGCTAGGTTGCATTATTGATTTTAAAAAATAAAAATGTTATTACAAAGAACTCACTTGCCCAAAAAGTCTGGGTCGACAGAGGAGAGATTCGACCAAAGGCACATAGGGGAAAAAACAAAAAAACCCTGCAAACAATGTTTACAGCTTCGATGAAATCTGGAGATAACTGACACGCGGCCTCTTATGTACCTTTCGTCGAATGATTCGTCAAAGTTTAATATGTTTAAACATGTCGATTCCCTTTGTTAAATGTCACATGCAAACCTTGTAACAGAAAAAAAAAAAAGGCGCAGAGTATAACTGATAGTATAGAGGTGGTGAACAGAGTTCACGTTTTATTGCAGTTCTGGGTCGAAACAGCAGGAGAAAAAAAAATATGCATCCGATCTCATGGCTATAAACACGTAAAAACAAAACGAGGTTTTAACTTTTTTGGGGGTAAAGCTGAAATTAACAGTGGTTTTGACAAACTATGAGGAGAGCGTTTTTGCAGTCAAAAAAAAAAAAAAATGGGAGTTTGTTGGGTGTAGGTTTGGGAAAGACATGATTGGTCAGATGGACGGGGGTGGGGAAAGTTAAAAGATGAAAATGGTTACATCTCCACTTCTCCCCAGTTGCTTTAACCCAAACCACGCCTACATGTTAATCTGACCAATCGCAGCTAATCCAAACTATGCCCACACTCAAGAAACTCCCACCTTTTGACTGCAGAGACCCCTACTTGGATTATACACTGAAAACCAACAATCTAAAGTCCACAGACTAATGTGATTGGCTACAAATCACTGTAAACCTTTGCTGCCACTTCTTACATCCCACAATCAGAATTTAGCACAACACTCGACCCACTCAGTCCACATTTCTGATTTCTAAATGCTGGCTTGTTTCCATCAGTCTTAAAATGATTTCCCACAAAACGAGACAAAGGATTCAAAACAGATTTGGTCCTCTAAAACTGCCCCTAACCAAAGCGACCCAGCAGGTTTTGTTTTTTTCCCCCATTCATGAAGAAAAACAGCACGGCGCGCTCATGTAAGTTTGGTCACCGCGAGATTTTGTTACCATTTCTCTTCAGTGCGGGATGATTGATCTAGCACCAGATGCCGCTCTGAGGTAGTTCTCCGAAATTGTAAATAAAAAAAATTTAAAAAGCCCGTGTCGAGGCTAGAAATGCTTTGAAACGACACTCCTGGTCTAACACTGTTATATGTGTGAAGGTCTGATCGACCAAATTGGTTTGAAGCTCTCATTTTTTTATTTTTAAATTGAATTTTTAGCACTTGTGTCGTCCTGAAGAGATGTTCGAGCTTTTACTTTAGTAATCCTTTCAGTATTAGCCAAACTGTTTAGGGCTGAAGTAAGGCGGGTGGCTCAAATTTAAAAACTACTACGTGGAAGAGAAAGAATGGCTCGATCCCATTTGAATTTGTATTTCATAACTGAGACTTGCAGCTAAAGACCACATGGACGCCACTACATTGATGTCACATTACTATCGCAATGCTTCAAGAAGTTTCAATACGAAAAAAAAAAAAAGCCAGAAGTAAGCAGTATTTTGCAACTCAGACTGAAAAAAAAAAAAAAAAAAATTAACGAGCGACTGAACTGATTAAAGAAAAACAAGCATCACTCTGTATAGCACGGTGCTAATGTGTTACACAAGCCAAACTCAGGACAAAGTTTATAAGACAGCTCTGCAGGCGACGGGAGGGAATATCAGGCTGAAGCATAAAAAAATAAAAACATGAGTCCACACCTTCGTAATTTACAAACGCACAAAAGCATTACACCAGAACAAAAACAATTCTTTGCACCAGT
The DNA here is from genome assembly GCA_032275365.1 of Anablepsoides cearensis. NCBI lineage: Eukaryota > Metazoa > Chordata > Actinopteri > Cyprinodontiformes > Rivulidae > Anablepsoides > Anablepsoides cearensis. Next base: position 11,440,382 of record JAUBOC010000149.1, on the reverse strand, counting down.
GTGATCTGTTGGTTTTCTAAATAGGTAAATCAATACAAGATCCCTAATTATTTGCAGTAATGTCTACATTGAGTTATCCAAAAAGTAAAGACAAAAAGAATATGCAAAGATTAACTGGTCAACTGGCCTTTACAATATTACAAACCACACACACAGACTAATTACATTCATTACTATAAGAAGATGGGAAAAATTACTTATTCTACTTGAAATTTCTTTATAAAAAGCAATAGTTTAAGAGAGTCAGGTAAGCAGCTGAGAGGAGAGATGAGACGATACAGAAGGTACTAGTTTGGAATAAATTGGTAAACTGGGTGTAGTTTGATTTAATTGTAATTATGTGGTGTCATAATTAATGTTTATTCCAAGATATATCAAGATTATAACTAAAAAGACAAAGCATCTACCGATGCACCATAAAAAAAAATATGTTTTGTTAAAATACTGGTTAGTTCAAATAATTAGTTTAAAACCCAGTCGTACCTTTGCCGTTTAGGTTTTAGTTTCTCCAAATCGTTAAAGATCTTAAGCACTAGAAGCATTTTCAAAGCATTTTAAAGAAAGTCATAATGTACAAGACCTTCCAGTTTATTTCCATCCTCTTTGTAGAACTTTGGCATCCAACAAGCAGGATCACAAAATCCTTACAATCTGCAGCTGCTTTAAACTTCTGTTTTATAGAAAACAGCTCTATACAAAAAGGCAACCTTCCCACTAAACCACAAATCATGTTTTTTCTTAATAATAAATAAAATAAAATAAAAAAAACAAAAAACAAAAGACTCTTGAGCCTGTTGGATCTTTCAAGAGCCTCCAATGCCAAACCAGCGAAGAACAGTGGCAGCAAGTTTTGTCCTCTTAAAAATATTCTTAAATGCATCCACAGCTGCAAAGTTTATTTGTTTATTTAGTGCAAATGTAATATTGTTCAAAAAAAATATCAGTAACATATGGAGTTTGTCTAAAAAAAAAAAGCAATGCCACTCTGATCTGGTTTTATAAGGTGCTGGTGTCTGTAATAAACAAAGAAGCAGTAACAACCAAATGCCATCTCCTCGTTGAAGTTCAATTGGTTTCTTTTCCCCAAGATGTAACAGAAAACATCTGATTGCTGGATATTTTAAGTATTTAACATATTACAGAGAGACTGAAAACTGGATTAAATACAAGAGGCAGCATTAACATGAAGATTAACCCTTTCAAAATGGTCAAAAACTGAGCAAGAGGAGCTAGAGCTGAAACCTGGGGCTTGTAATGAGGAAAGTGGAAATAATGCATTTAATTCATTAAGTGTTTCCATACATTTACTTTGGACGAGGGAGAACTTGGCGTTTGTTGTACTGCTCAAATTGGAAAAACCAAGGTGTCAATAAAAATCATCGAGTGGTGCATAGAATTAAAGGGACAAAAAGCTGGGACAGCTGTGGGAGGTACATAAACAGTTAATGAATTTGGTCGTACAGCTTAACACGCAAAACTCTTACAAAAAAAAAAAAAAAAGAAAGAAAAGAGAAGACATTCTGTCTCTTCGGTTAGAGTAAAACTATGAAAAACAAAGCAACTCCACAAACTGGAAAAGAAGAAAACAAACATATTCACCGTCAAGCGTTTTCAAACCTCTACTGTCAATGCAAGACTCAAGCGATGCCAATTAGCTAGATAGCGAGGGTAATTATAGAGAAATGGCCAGCAGTGTGATGTTACCATAACACTTAAAAACAGGTAACAAGAGGTAGAACACACGGCCATTTCCATGCAATTACACCAGTGTCACACAATATGGCTGAGCCTTCGGTTTCTAATGAGGAAAAAAAAAAAAAACATTATACCCATAATCTGCTATTAAAAGTGCATCCAAATTTTACATGTTGTGAGACCAGCACCGATAAGTACAACATTGACATCATAACAGTAAATATCAAGTACATGATTTTTTTTTTTTCTTTTAGAACGTCCCACAAACACAGTCAGTCGGATTTCTAGTTGCTTTACAGAAAACAGAGGTCGTCAGAAGGGAGAGCGAAACGAGATCCTCGAAACGATCTTTTGAGCCCACAGTTAAAAAGAAAAAAAAAAAGCCACGTGGACGAGTTCGGTGAGGATTTACGGTGATTTACAGTGAAAACGTCTAGCACCTCAAATCAAAAAATGTCCTTTTGTGCTTCTATGTCTTTGAATCATCATGTAAAAATTGGTAATCTTGTTTTGGCCATGAAAGATTGTGTTAAAAAGGATACACCCGATTTTTTTTTAAGCTATAAAATCCACAACATTACAAAATGACCACATAAATACTTCATCCTATAAAAGCATGAAGATGCTGATGAGCACTAATTCTAAACGCAGAACACTTTGAAAAGAAAAAAATAAAATAAAAAAGACACAAAGCCCTGATTGTCTACTTCTATAAATGATCCAATTCCATGTGGGATGGGCCCACTGCTAAATCTCTTTGTTAAAAGTGATGCATAGTTAAAAAGTCACTTCAATGAACATTCACCAGCTTAACTTAGCAGTCAAACTAAAGCAGGAGGTTTTGATGTATGAATTTCATTAGTTAGATCGAACATCTGCATTTAAAACTTGTATACAAAGTCAATTTTAGACAAAACGTGGGCCAGTCTTTAAAAAGTTCTCTAAAATGTTTCAGCAGTCTCCACTGAAAGCTTATTCAAAATATATTCTTTTTAAGCAACAATTACGGTTTAGTAAAAAGACTTTAAAAACTAAAAGTTGCATAAACCTCAAGCTCTTTGTGCGACGACTGCTTTCAATTCTTGAAGCAAAATCTACATACAGGTTGTTTTACTGAATTTTGATCAGTTTAAATGTTTAAAAAAAAGCTTCAGCTTTAAATCCACTGTACCGAATGCCCAGATACCGAGAAGCCACACAAATACCCCGCTCTCATTACAACGCTGCAGAAAATACTTTTCTGCTAATATATACACAATAAAAAAAACAAAACAAAGTGGGGTTGAGGTGTGTCAAAGGAAAACAATTACTAAAAAATGTCTACAGGTCTAAAACTTTTCAGCTACATGCATATTCATTAAAGATAAAAAAAAGGAAAATAATAAAAAAAAAATAATAATAATAAAAGAGGAACAAAAAAATTCCATCATGTTCCCCTGGTTATTTCTACATCTTGTGTCTTTATCAGCACGGCTTAGAATACATAAGGAAGGTGTTCTTGTTGGGATCCAGTCCCAGGACACCAAGTTTGCTTTTGTTTTTTTTAGAGAATTACTGGTTCAGACTAACAACTGGGTTAGAGAGATAATGACGTTAAACGTCTCCAGAATGAATAAATATGGTGAAATTTATCCTCCAGCTGTGCCCAGGTTTGGCAGAAAATGACCACTGATGAGAATCAAGGACAAATACTGAAACTCCTAAAGTGGGCTCACGAGATTTAAACAAAAAATGAGAGATGGTCCCAAATGGCACTTTTTCAGCACAGAATGACCGATGTGGAAATAAAAAAAAATTAGATTAAGTACTTTTGTCCTTCTTGAAGTACCTCATCCTGCTCAGTGCACTTTACTTTCATTGAATGTTTGTCAAACAAGTAAAATGAGGCATAAAAAAGCCTCGTTCTCCTCTCCTGAAGCACTGAGACATAGCAAACAAAATAATAAAAATGGACGAGGCTTCCTCCGAATTAAAAATCAGCTCATGGTTATAATGAAACTGAAAAACTATTGTAAAATGTGAAAATTTCATTAAGAGTGCAAAATTTAACTTTTCGTTTCATAGCCAAGTTTTTGCCCAAACATTAAATCCAATCTCTTCCTGCTAAATTTACCTTCTAAAGTCTAAATCGATGGCTTCATTTTCACGGGTTTAAGTGTACAATTGTCGACTTATGAGCCTCTGATAGGTTTGTTGGGGAGGGAGATATGAAACCACTCTGGTATGTACAGCTGACAGCGGGGAGTAGTGTGTTCCATCTGTGGGGTCTCGCCCACGCCAACCTGGGGACTGAGGGGTCTCTCAGGCAAAGTACATGGTGCGCAGGGTGTCCTGGTGGATCTGGACTGCCTTGGCCAAGGCCTGGTGGTCCCGCCCGTTGCTCTGGCCTGATGTATGACTGCCCTCCGCGCTGAGAAGGAAAAAAATTTAATTAAAATGTGTACAATTTATAGTGGTGATGTACATTTATTAATCCTGATTACAGCAGATTTTTCCTTAGAACCTACCTAATAAGTTTGCAGAAACCACAGCAAATTAACAGAAACTGCTAAATTAATCTCTGCAGCTTTCATGTTTTTGTGGCAATAATGTTTTTCACCAGAAAGGCCCAGGCTGGGAATCGATCCTGCGACCTTCTCGCTGAGAGGAGACTGCTCTGGTCACAAGTACCCGACATTCAGATCCTTACCTGTCGTGCTCTTTGTCCACCAAGTGATAGCGAGCCCGGAAAGCCACTAAGTGAGCATAGTAGGCTGGTGCTGGGATGGAAACGGAACGCGTGCAGCGCACATAGGTATGGCAGAGCTGGTAGGTGAGGACCTGCAGTTCATCTGAGGAGAAGTGGTTGTCGTCCCACAGAACATGGTAGTGAGACGGTCTGCTCGTTCCCTGCAAGGAACAAAAAGAACGTTCATGCGAGAATTTAAACAATTTGTATTAAATCCAGCCACGTTGAGGCCTCATTTTAACAGGATCTGATCCCAGTTCAGCTCTTACCTGAATGCCAGCATGACTGCAAAGGTAGAAGTCGAACTCTGATGGGTGAGTGATTTTGGTGTCCACTGTGGTGCCTGCAGGAATGTTACCACTTTTTCCAACCTGTACAGACAAACATTAAACTGTTTTGCTAAGCTGTGACTCAATTTAAACTATAAATTAGAGGAATGCTGCTAGACAGAAGAGAAACATTTTTAATAAAACCACAGGACAAGAAACACTGCAGCAAACATCAATGAAAAAATTTTAATATTTTCTAAGTTGGTTGTTTATAACATTCTGCAAGTTATGTATAAAGCTCATAGAAATGTGTTGCTGTCAAACATCCAATCACATTTTGTGAAGGGAGAATGCTGCTATAATTTGAAGGGGCTACAAATGTTTGTTAAGCCAAAAGTCAGAACAAATTTGAAGGACAGATGTACTTCAGTAAATGGTATAAGACTATGGAATAATATTGAAAATGACTGTAAAAACATTGGATCGGTTAATTCCTTTAAGAAAACGATCAAGGCAAAATTGTTAAAGAAGTATGAAATTGTTTAATTTGTATTAGTTACTGTTTTGAGGAGTAAATTTTTTTTTTTGGTTTATTATTGTATGAGATATATTTTTTATAAAAAAGGAGCAGATATAAGATTTTTTTTCTTCTGCTACCTTTCATTTTGTTTTATTTGTATTGTTTTGTTGTATGAAATGTGTTTTTGTTTATATTTTTTAATGAAATGAATAAAGCTTTAAACATAAACATAAACTGATGGCCAGCAGGCCAAATACGGTCCTTGTTGCAACATTATCCGGTCCACGAGAACAAAATGTAGTAAAACTAAACACATTTAGTACAGATTTTATGTACAAATTAGCAAACAACAAGTCTGTTAGCAAAACATCTCCTGAACCACCAAACAAGTTTCATTGAAAGTAATGGACGTACACATACAGGTGATTAACTTTTAGAGTCAGCCCCAGCCAAGATGGCCGTCAAAGCTAAGCAACATTAGGAAACACAAAATGGCTTCGAGTCATTTTTACACGTTGAACTAAAACCTGGTGGTAACTGAGAGTCACCCATAATTTACAGTCCAAACACCAACTGATCCCAGAGGATTTGTTTCTACAACTTTACCATTAGAGTCAACTGTGTGTTAGCAAAATATCTCACAAACCACTGGATGGATTTTAATCTGATTAACGTTCAGTTACCCCAATTCAAAATGACCGCTGCATTTAACCTAGAATAACGTAAACAGGGCTCTCAAGTCTCACGCATTGGCCGTGAGACACACGCATTTTAGGGTGTGCACACGCCACACTTTGC
>JAUBOC010000149.1:11382122-11397853 GCA_032275365.1 Anablepsoides cearensis | reverse complement strand
TGAGTATATGTAACAAATGTAATTTTTCATGCTGAAAAAGCTCTTGATTTTGAGCTGTACCTACTAACCCCATGTTTCATTTCTTAGAGTGTAGGGGAACTAATTTCCTGATTAGTGCTTTAGGGCTTTTGCTATTTTTTTAATTTATCAGTGGATTAGCACTTGCTAAATTTATATAAGCAATAACTGAGGTCTAAATGTTAATAATCAATATCATTGTATAGTTGAGGGTGAAAACTGTCACACATTTTGTTAATATGCAAGTATGTTTGTCAAACTCAAGGCCCACAGGCCAAATGTGGCCTGCAGGTGACGCCCATTTGGCCCACCGAGAGAGCACTAAATGACAACATTCTGCACACAGCAAATATTGTCTCAAGTTGACTCTGAAGAATATTTTGTGTGTCAACTGGGTTATTAGTGCTTTAGAATTAGCTTTTGCTAAATTATTCAGTGCTTTAGTGCTTTAGAATTAGAGGACCTAAATATTTGAGTTAGTGCTATAGGGTTAGTGCAGTGGTTCTTAACCTTTTTTGAGGTACCGAACCCACCAGTTTCATATGCGCATTCCCTGAACCCTTCTTTAGTGATAAAAACAGATTTTTTTTCCAAATTCAAGACATAGGTATATGTTTTTTTTACTGGTGCACAAAGTGAGCCGTGCATGAACATAACCTTGCACAAACAACAAAACCAACACAGTGCATGAACTCATAACAAATTACAATATTGCTTCATTTTGGCCCCATAAAAGATTTCAGCCCCCCAAAAAATATAATTTTACTATTTTACTAATTAAAAATAAATTTGGATTTTTTTTTTGAAGAATTTAACATTTTTTATTGCCTTTTTTTTTTTCATTTTAAAGTTTTTTTTTTTAATTCATTTTTTTGCCATTTTGAATCCACAAAATACTATTTTTGGGGCCAGAATAAAGCATTTCCCAAATGAGTTTGTTAATGGGTACAAAGCCAAGAGCAAGCAGAGTTGCCGTTTTATCAAATCTGGCTTGTTTCACTTTGAATTCAGCAAGCATTGTGTTCTTGTATTCCCCATGTCTATGCAGCTTCAAGAAGTGTTCCTTTAGTTTTCCCGGTGCAAGACTAGAGTAGCTCAACTTGGCATTGCATATCATGCAGATAGGACGCTGACTCCCATCCCATTCTGTGATACACGTGAATCCATGTCGTACATATTTGTCTGACCACTTTATTTTTTTGCTCGACATATAGTATATAGTAAGAAAGAAACCACACGACGTACAGCTACGACACCCGTTGACTACTGCGTGCATTAAATCCCCAGTAGCAATGATTGACCAAGCAATGTAACGTGATCCTCTGCAGCAACTGATGGCCACCATTGGGATGTGTCATCACAACTTTAGACAAGTGTGTTTTTACCTCCTTAGCAGAGGCTCCACCGAACCCCTGAAACCGACTCATAAACCCCTGGGGTTCGATAGAACCCAGGTTAAGAACCACTGGGTTAGTGCAACTAATATTTAGATTAGTGCTGCCCACCACTGAGAGAAATACTAAAACTGGTTCTGCTTTTTGACACGAAAAGCCAGTAATCAATCAAAAATGTGTCCAAAACAAGAAAATTCTGGAGTTGCTTTCAGTTGTTCACATTCTAAAGCTGAATATTTTCTCTATATGTGTAATGGGAGTGTACAGTTTGGGCCAAATTAGAGTTATTGCAGTGCCAAAATGATACACAAGAACAAAACTTAGAAAAATGTTCAACTAAACGAGTGAAAAAACACTGATCTAAAGCTGATTTTCAAGATGAAACCTATGAATTCTTATGCCCCCAGGGGTTTCCTCGAAGTTTGTGCTTAAAATAACACACTCAATGTAATTAAATGTTATACAATATAGAAATCTTTTAAAACATTATGAATAATGCTAAACAAACCTAATCGTAAAAAAAGTAGAAAATAAATTTAAATGTATTCTTTTAGTAGCAGTGTGGTGGGGATTATAACATTTCTCCTTGAGCTGCAACACTCATTCATGAAAGCACTTCATTAGTTTTATTTGCATCACCTCAATGAGATCAAGCTGGTGTTCTAAGCTCCCTTCCAGGGTATATGGGCATTGATATTTCAGGTGTATGTGGTTTGACAAAGTACTGACGAGTAAATAATTAGATGACATTACTGACATAAACTGACAAATCTGATATGGCTTTTTGAAACTGAAATACTGCGTTGACAGCTAAAATAAGACAAAGTGGAAGAACAAAGTTATGGAATTCTAACCTAAATGAAAGTAAAAAACGAAATAATTAGTGAGAGAATAAGTTTTAAAATGACTCATCAGAGTAAGATAGTCCATCCATTGGTTTCTCAGCAGGTTCAGGAGAAAATCCCAGAGATCCCTCCTCCAGAGACACTCTTCAGCTCTTCTTAAAGGATGTTTTAGGCCCATAGTTCAGTTCTACACCCTCAGTTATGAAAACACTGTATATATCAAAAATAAATTAGACTTTGCATCATAGTCGAACCCCCTTGAAATTGGCCTCTTTAAGAACCTCATACCGTTTCAGACACTCCCATATCAGAACGTCTTCTCAACTCAAGAGAGGAGCTTTGTGTTTAGGCCGCTCCACATGGCTACAGCAGAGTCAAGGATTTATCAAACATTCATGAATGAGTCAAAGCAACACTCTGTGTATTTTTTTTATGAGGGAATGACATTATAACATGTAAAAAAAAAAAAAAAAAGAAGCAAATTCTGCATAACAACCCCTCCCAAAAGGGATCCTAAGACTGGCAATGTTTTGAGTGTCCCATAAAAAAACTTTGTTTTGATTCAGAACATTTACCAGCATTACAAAAACATGCACATATGATGTTTGTTCAAAAACTCAAGTTCAAAATCTCCTTTCTTTCACTGTTACAGAGCCATGTGTGCTTGAAGGTGCAGGAATTAAACGCTGTCGCTGATTGGCCGCAGACTGCAGGGTTGGGGATGTGTCCCTTCTCAGACAAGCCAGAGTTACTTGAGATGCTGCGGTCAGTGGTCGCTCAGAGGTTTGATTCTGTGCAGAGCCGCAGTGACGGAGAGTTAAGGATCGCTGCCAACATCCACCTCATTTTTCACCTGCTAGCTTTGCAGACTTTCACCGGAGACAGCTGGGATTAACAGATGCACCACTGTGACGGATTACTACGGCTGGACTGGCTCTCTGTCCACCTGCTAGCATGCTAACGTGGCCAAAGATGTCACTGTAGAATCTAGAGGAACACAGTTTACAAATGTTTGTAATCTATATCACAACTGGACAGTAATAAAAGTATTGAAAATGTAAAGTTTGGCTTTGACTTATTAATTTAACTCATTTTTTTTAACCAGTCATAGATCTGTTAGCTTCTTTAGCTGACAGACTTCCTGTGTCTCAAAGCAGAGAAAGCTGCTCACTTTCATATGGATTTGACGGATTTGATTAAAAATTTTAAATGATTATCAATAAACAATATCTTACCTGTTGTCAAAACTCCTCAGAGTGTCATCAGTATTAAATACCTATAAACCTTTACATGTTGTATTTGTATAAAATTCCAGAAGTCAGCCAGCCATCTATTACTGGTAGTGGTCCTTCTGGTAGTGCTGACAAAGGAACTACCTGATGCAAAAGTAAGGGAAAAATCAAAGAATCACTTACATTTTCTTACATTTCCATATCCAAACCATACTGAAACAAAAGGTTTGAGCAAAACATGGAGGGTGAATGTTACTGTTCAGCTACTGATTTCTAAAACACTTTCACTGCAGCAAAGTGCTGTACATATAAAACTAAATACTTTAGTGGAGTAATTATTTTTCAGCCTACGTTTTACTTCTACTCCTTACATTTTAATTCAATTATCTGTACTTTCTACTCCTTACTTTTTAAAAATGCAAAAGGTGTTTCATTTCTATTTAACTTTGACTTGTTTTTATTCCATCTTTTCATTGTTCAGAAAAAAATAAATAAATAGAAATCTATCCAGATACATGGAGCCCTTGGATAGAGTGAATTTGATTGTGGTTGGATGAGAAGTGTAAATATAGATCATTCTGACATCCTATTTGAGTGAACGCACTCCATCACACCTGTATGACACAAATCACATCACATCCAGCAGGACAGACTGTAGCAAATGTAGCCTAAAATGAAGATGATCGTGGCTGAAACAAGTAGTCTAGTTAGTTAATTACAAATTTTTCAACATTAACATTTTAACTGAACGTTATACTGATTACTGACTTTAGAAAAATTGGAGGGGGTATATAGTGGCACAGCCTAAGCTCTTATTTTTAATGAATTTTTTAAGTGTTCATTACTTTTACTTTTATATTTTAAGTAGTTTTAAAACCAGTACTTTCATATTTTTACATGGTTGATACTTCGACTTCCTGTGAAAACTTTTGACACCTCTGCAGATGCCATCTTCCGTGGCTCAGAGCCATTGCTCCTTTGCAATGAAAGGAGTCAGCTGAGGTGGTTTGGACATCAGAATAGGATGCCTTGTGAGCGGCTCTCTCTTGAGAGTTTTCTTTTTTTTTTGGTCACATCCCACCGGAGGGAGACCCTGACAGACTCATAAATCAGTGTAGGGAACATGCTGTAGGATGAGCAGCACATCTGATGTGGGTTGCTCTTGTGAAAAATTTGCCAAATTTTCATTGTCAAACTGTTGCTATTGACACTTGTTTTGAGCTTCTGGTAGTACCAGGTGCTGCCAATCAGGTGCCCCGTAGAAGATTTATTTCCAAAAAGCATTGTTACAACAAAGCAATAATCTACCAAACACAAATTTCCACATTTTGTGCTAAGTGTGTTTTCAACATACGTACACTTAATGTCCATCAACACCTGCAGTGTGCGACTGATTTTCATCACAACGAAACTCACTGCAACACTAACTCTTGCTGTCTCTGGGATTTATTAGCTTTCAGTGCAAACTTAAGTAGTCATGCTTCAACATAACCACCTGAGTGCGAGTAGCATGATTTATTAACTTCTGCTTCTGGTGAGTAACTGTGTTGTCTCTGTGCTGTAAGAGGAAATGTGTCCTACAACAACCGCTGCTGTGTCCACTCCATCAGAATAAATAAAAACAACTTAAAGAGAAATACATTTTTTCCACGAGAATAAGAAGTAGACCACCAGGAACTAGTTTCATGTTAGAGTAAAAAAAAAAAAATCTGTCTTTGAGGTCCAGACATGGATAATTACCAACTATTTTTCGACTCTCATACCTCATACAAGCTTTGTTTTATGGCTCTGAAATGCACTCATGACAAGCACCTAAAACGGAGTCTAATAAATATTGGCTTCATTTTTATGTCTTCTTTGAGGTAGCTTTAATTAACCAGGCACTACATGTACTCCCCAATGACATACGTCCTCCTAACGCCAAAAATAACACCTCGAAGGAGGAGAGGGTGAGTGTGTTTTGTGTCCAACATTGCATGCTCATGAATCACAATGTTACACAGCCTTTTGTGCTAGTTTTTAAGGGGGGGGGGGGATGTTCCAAAAGGGGGGGCAGCATTGTAGATTTTCAATCCAAATGCAGCTGAGCAGTTGCAGTCCATGATGGAGGTTAAATCACTCTGAGAGACCCTGGGTGATGAGAAGAGCTTGCATCCATGTTAGCAAAGTCAGAGCTGCACAGAAGTAAGGGAGAAAAGAATAAAAAAATAGACGGATTAAAAAACAGAGACATGGTGATGGAAGTGTGATCCATTGCTTATTGCCTCAAATAAGGTGAATTGTAGGGGTCAAAGGAAGTTGATTAAAATCATAAGATGAAGCAGCAGCTTATATTTGTGCAGTATAGTCTATATCTAGATGTATTTTTAGCTTTTAGAAAAAAAAATTGCCATTTTTTGTTTATTGATTCATCACAGCCAGTTTAGCTCTATGTATTTTTAAGTGTTTTCAATTTATTTCATATTTAACAATGAACAACGTTTAATTTTTGGAAATGTATTTCTTTAATAAAATCAGTGAAATGTTGTAGCCACATTGGATCCTGTGTGATATCAGGACATCTTTGTGTAGAAGCGTAGTTAAATGGTGATTGGTCCAAGATTTACCTGAACCCTCAGCTGGGATGATCCCAGTGATCCATTCCTTATCTTTTATCTGCTTCTTCCTATCAGGGTCACTGTGTGAGGGGTGGGGTACACCCTGGACGGGTCCATCACAGGAGAAACATTCAATCGCTTACACTTGGAGATAATTTGGAGTTACCAATTAGCCTAACATTCATGTTTTTGGTAAGTGGGAGGTGCCTGGAGAAAACCCACGCATGCACGGAGAGAGCATGCAAACACAAATTTTAGATGTACTATCTGTTTCGGCTGCATATATTTCTCAGCCACAGTTTCTAAATATACAGTATATTTTCTTAATGATGACAAGACAGAATGAAAACATAAAATAGGAGAAACGAGCTGATTTCATAAATGTAAAGAGGAAATATAAAATTTCCAGCAAATACAAAATTCTGCTTAAGTAAAGTAATGATGTATTTGTACTTTGTTACGTGAAACTGCTGGAAAAAAAATATTTTTGAGCATTGAATTGACTTTGAAATATGAGATGTTCGTTTCAAATATTTTTTTTTATTTGCATATTGAAGAAAAAGAGCAGCAGGAGCATTCATTTTTGAGTTGTGTTTTTAGTAAAAGGCTTAAAATGCATTTTTTTTAAATTGGTCCTATATATTTTTAAGCTGGGTTTAGATTTGGAAGTTTTGTATACTGAATAAATTTGACATATATTTTCAGTAATTCAGACAGAAATCATTTTACTCAGAGAAAAGTGCTGATGCTTTCAGTCCAACTGGGATAACTGGTTTCTTAAAGTCTTAACACAAGGCTGGTTTCAATAAACAGATGTTTCTCATCCACTTCCAATTAAAAAAAAAAAAAAGAGTCAACATTTGCACCTAAGTGTGCTTCTTAACGATCAGTAACGGGCCAAACTTAACCTCCACAACATAAGCTGCTGCTTTGGAGCCAACAGCTAATTGATATTTTTCCACTAAAGGCTCCAGTGGCCTTAAATCTTAATCACTGCAGTTGTTGTAGACCAGACATGACATCATGGCAACAGGTAGCCCAGTTTGTTCCACGGGGTCTTTAATCATCAAGATTGCCATCATAATGGGTGAGTGAAGCGTTGGTTCACAAAAGAAGGCCTCTGTTTGTGAGCAGGAGACAGATAAGGTGTGTCTGCTTCCAACAGTCTGGAGACAGACAGGGACCTGTTTTTATTTATTTATTTATTTATTTTTTTTACATTAATCTTACATGAAACACCAAACAAATTTTGGTTAATTGAATTTACGAGTAAATATAAAATGCTAATAGTCAATAAAAAGTGTGACTTAACAAGTAGCGAAGATGTTTCCATACATGCTGCAGCGGATTCCCAAGACAATAAACAGTTACAGACCGAAAGCATCTCCGCCAAAACACAATCAACTCCCTGTCATCACATTCTCTGCACTTCTTCCTCTCGCTTTCCCCCGTGTTTCTCTTCCCTTCGGCCCGGCTCGATGGATGCCTCAGTGTCAGCCACACTAGTTATTCCGTTAATCCCAAACAGATTTGCTTCCGCCACAGAAGAAAACCCTCAGCCTGGCCGTCTCCTCGGCATTCGCTCTGCAGAAATCCCCCCCCCCCACACACACACACATTAATCAGCAGCACATGGGCGATAGGGTTATGGAATGGATTATGGGCCCTTACGACGTATGTGGTCCTCTGGCTGCTCTCATGGTTACACGATGACGTTCAGGGACACACTCCCAGAGCGAGGAGACAGAATTGATCGGATCTGTTCTCGCCTTTTTCTTTTTCTTTCCTTTTTTTGTTTTACAGTCTCCCAGGACTGAAGGGGGAGGGGGACAGTTGTCAGTCATCCCTAATAGTTGCTCCCCTCAACAGCGGAGTCAATGGCTCTCTCCCTGATGTGAACACTGCATAGAAACTCATGCGGCGCGCTGAACGTGTAATTATCAAACTTGGAGCTGCTTATTAAGACGAGAGAGAGGACAAGGCGATTGTGTTTATTTTTTTTTTCTTCACGCTCCCTCGCTCTTTTTTTCTTTTCCTTTTTTTCTTTTTTTTTTTGTTTCTCTGCAACAATGGAGTAAGTGGAGGTCTGTGAAATCATGGTGAGGAAGAGGGATCTGAGAGGAGGAGGACAGGAGAAGGGGTAAAGAGGCATGGGGAAAATGAGATAAAGGAGAAGGAGACAATGAACCACACTCACACACACACACGCATGCACAACAAACACACACATTCTGTCACAGAACAAAATGGTGAGGTAAGCACGGGCTTCTTTTCTTCCCTACCAGTAGGTGGTATTTGTGAACAAGTGTGTGTGTGTGCTCATAAGTGTGAATACAGTGTGCACTTCTCAGGGAAGGAAACACAAGACCTTTTTTTTGTCTGTGCTTTGCCGAAGGTGAAAAGTGACCAAAGTTATTCAAGAATTCAGTTCATATATGTGTGTGTGTTTGTGTGTGTGCAGTAGAAGAAGGTGAAAGGGAAATTCAGAAAGATAGGGTGAAAATTACACCTCTCTCTCTCCTTCTCTCTCTGCCGACGTCCTGAAAGTGGATCACACACCAGGTGGCTGTGAAAATAAAGGACAGTGAGTGTGTTGTCATGAGTTGTGCCAATAGTGTGTTATTTTGAACATTTGTCAACTTGAGATCTCAGGTCATCACCTCGGATAACCAAGAGGTTTGCAGGCAATGCACTTGAATCAAATAAAAATAACAAAAAAAATGACAAAAAAAAGGGATTAAAGTGACACCCTGCAGCAAAATTCCCTTTGAAGTTAGGAAGAGTCAGGAAAACAGTTTAATAATGAATGGATAAGGCTAACAACTGTTATGAGCTGGGACAAGACTATTTACAAGTGCAAACACTGACAGCAGCTGGCTGTAGCACTTCCCAGTGCAGCTTGGAGCACTTTGAGTGTGTTCTGTTCAGACCATGGCCCATGTAGGCCGCACCCTACAGAGTCCTGGTAGGCTGCATAAAACGGCTGTGAAATGAGACTGTCTAGGCTTTGGACCGCACACTACCCTGTTACGATAATGATTATATCACATACCTTCAGACTTAAAATATGTCTCTTCACTGGAGGAATAACTTCACAACCAAAAATATTACATGTAAATAAATTAAAAAAAACGTTAATAATTTGGGTTCAGCTCCATTACCACTTGTAGTTGCATTTTATTTAAAATCTTATTGTTGCTAAGTTGCTAAACATTCACTAAAACCAATTCCGGACGAATTTTCAGACGATGTCGACTTGGTTAATAAAAATGACAAACAACCATTTTAGTCTTTTTGTCTAATTTGCGATGAATCCTGGGATCTCTTCGGCCAAGAGGGATATTGAGATGCAGCCTTTATTTTTGGGGGTTTTGTGGGCCACATTCATCAACCACATGAGCCCACGAGTTGGGACAGTCTTCAGCACGGGGCA
Organism: Anablepsoides cearensis; assembly: GCA_032275365.1. NCBI lineage: Eukaryota > Metazoa > Chordata > Actinopteri > Cyprinodontiformes > Rivulidae > Anablepsoides > Anablepsoides cearensis. The sequence continues at coordinate 11,388,334 of JAUBOC010000149.1, read as the reverse complement.
TTGACATAAGCCCCTGACAAATGCGGACTTGGAAGGATCCAGTCCCTGAATTGAGACACTGCCTTTTGCACTCAAAAAACAGATAGTTGGATTTACTTAACTCAGTTATGTCAAGTGGTTCCACTTCATTGTGTTGATTAAGTCCAACATAACTTTTACTGTTTATTTCAATGTAGTTGTGCAAGCTGCTTTAGATTTACTCAACTCAGTTAATTTAGTGGAACCACTTGACATAACCGAGTTAAGTAAATCCAACAATCTGTTTTTTGAGTGTGGTAGGATTATCAAAAAATATTCAGACCTGGTATATTTTAAAGACAACTGTAATCCAGGCTTGTCCTGTCCAGTTTAGACTTCCTGTTAGCTCACTTTTTTTAAGCTGAGATTGTAAAAATATATGTACATCAACTAAGATAATTATTGTTCCAACTTCCTCCACAAAACCCCAATTCAAAAAATCGGAATAGTTATCTTTTTAAAACCTGTTTAATACTGCACAACATGGAACTAAATTAGTTTTTTGTGTTTGTATTATTTCAATATAACATTATTTTTCAAATTCAATTCTTAAATACCTTATTAAAATAAGGATGTAGTCTAATATAATATTTAACATTTTTATTTTGTGATTGCCTTTGCTTTATTTTTGTCACAAGGTCAAAAAAGGATGTCATTGATGACAATTTTTTATGTTCAGTCACATAAAAACGTGGAATTCCTCCTTTCTATCATGACTGGACTTGAAATCAAAGTGTGTTACAGTCAGCTCAGAGTTAAATTTCCAGTGACTGAGACATTTTAGGCGTTTTGTTGTGTTGTATGTGCAAGCACACGTGACTGCTCGTTACATTTGTGTCTGCGCATGTAAGGGCTGAACAAAGGGACCGGTTCATGGACGCCACTGCAAGCTGCCCAGGGCCAGAAAGACGTCGGCCCAACAACAGCTCACACAGTCGACAGTTGGGCCTCGCGCCAGTTATCTTCCTCCAACTGGACAACCAGAACCATTCTGTGTTCTCTGGCCTTCAAGTGGAGCCAATGAATAGACTGGGCAGCAGAGATGGAGGAAAACAACTCTCTGGGCCATTCCTAAAAAGTCTTTCTTCTTTCTAAGTGAGAATCACAGCTACAAAAATGTCAAGTTCTTGAAGAAAATGTAAATATGAATAAAATGCAAATATTTCTATTTCATGTTTGTTTTAAAATAATATGAGATTTTTATATATAATGGGGGAAACGAGAAAATACTTGATATGTAACTGAAATATGTTCCTATAATTAAACATTATTGTCACCTGAATGGAAGACATTGTCTTTTCTGGTTGTTGAAATTATACAAAACTGTGAAGAACTGATTCATCCCTATCTTGCTTTATATGTCAAAAATAAATTTGACTTAGCATCATAGTCTATCAAAATGCCTTGAAATTGCCCTCTCTCTCTTTAAGAACTGCCTACCATTTCTGACACTCCCTCTTCAGCACAATTTTTAGTAATAAATAGTCATGTCCAAACAATATATAATGACTCTTTTTTGTATAAAACCAAAGTCTGGTTCCTTCCTTCAAGGTGAAACAAAAAGGAAAAAGCTGGCTTAAGACATTTGCACATTACATTAAAAAGTTTTATGGAAGCATAACACAATAAGTTCATGTTAATAATATTGTGTTCAGAAGGTTTAACAACACATTCCAACCATGTTTGCAAGCAGAGGAGAAGAGCCTCATTAATGTTGGTTTTACTAAACTGGAATCTTTGTTTAAAATGCTGAAGCTCGTTTTTTTTCTTCGCCGTGGTGGAAAAAAACGTACAGTACCGCCAAGAGCCCGCCCCGTGTTTCCCCTCTTTGCGTGCGTCGAGATCTGAGAACTTCCTCCACAATCCCAGCCTGGCTCGCTCATGATCAAAGGTAGCGTGTGATATTCAGTCCGACCACGATAAAGGAGGTCCTGTTACAATTAAGGGGAAGTTGTCGTTGCTTTCTCCCCTCCCTCCCCACCGTGACTTGTTGGCATGTTGGTCAGATGACTGTGGACATGAGAGCGCCGCCTCTGACCTCTGCCTCGACAGTAATGACTGCACCTTGACCTCGGGCTTTTTGTCTCGAAGTGACGACGACCCTGCATGTATGTTCTTGAGTCGTGGCTAAAAACTGATCTAAGGGAGATGCCTCGGTGATATGACGTACAACATGCCACTTGTATAACCAGTAAAAAAACAAGTAAAGAGAGATTTTTCTCTAACTCTCTCCCATTTAGGCGTTACTGCTGTGGACTGGGCTCTGCAGTCGGAGTTTTAGACGTTCATATCCCGTATGCTTGCATGGGAACGTGTCCTTTTTCCCTTGCATTCGCTCCACTCACCCCCCTCCTCCGTACACCCGTCGACTTCCTGCTATCTTCAGGGCCAATCTAAGGCTGCGCTATTACGAGTCCAGTACTCGGCGCGTTGGCGGACGATTTAGAACATCAACACCATCAATCAACCCGCCGATGGGGCCAACCAGCTGGCTGAGCCGTCCCGTCCCAGCGCCGTACAATTTGTCATCTGACGGGGGCCAACTCGCGTTCACGCAACTACACCCAAACCTTCCTCCACTTTGTCTCTCTCCGAGCTAAAAAGCACCCTTGATGACTTTTTCGACCACTTCCTCGAAGCCTTGATGTCTCAACTCACAAGAGCCTCTTTGCCAAAAAAAAAAAGTTTGAAACTTGTTTTCTTTTTGTCGCTCCATATGAGAGTAATTGAACGGTAATAGACAGCCATGAAACAAAGCTAACGTTGGTTCCATTTGACTGATGTTTGTGTTGCTGTTTGAGAAGCAGACTCTTTTATTCCACATTCTTCTGCCCATTCTTTTCTTTTCTTTTTTTGTTTTTTGCTGGGGAAAATAAATAAACGGTGCTTTGGTAATTACAAATGTTTCCCCTTTTGACTTTACGTGTCTCACTGAGGCGAGCAAATAAATAAACAAAAAAACATACAGGGGAGAAACTATGAGTCATAGACCTATAAAACACTAGAACTGCTACTCAAATGATCTCTTTTACAAATTCTCCATGTGGACTCAGGCACTAACAAAAAAGTAGAAAAGACTGAATGAAAAAGATCATTTTCATTTTAGTCTAACATGACCAATGTTTGCAATCAAAGTATGTTTTGGGGATGACTTTCAGCTAGCACCCCTCCCTGAACACTACCACACTCAACTTTAAATCAATATCTCTGAAATACAACAAGTTACAGTCATTTTTGTGTACAATAAACATATTTTAGCTGTGGCAACCATCTTAAATCAAGTTACAGATGTACATTTTCTGGTTAGTTTCATTAAAATCGACCGGCGGGAAGGTTTGCTTGTAGGCAAAATTTAATCCTAATGTTTCAAACTAATATCTCGAGCAATAGTTTAGCACATATGCTGAGAAATTTTCCTATAAAGAAAATATGAACAAAATGATCTATATTCCTCATGTCGACTTATAAAGATTTTGTAAGTCCTTGAAAGCCAAAACAGTCACACTCGATTAAAAAGGATTTTTTTTTTTTTTTGCAAACTAATGAAAGAAGTGTTTTTAAATTTATGCCCTCTTTATGCAAAAAAAAAACAAGAGACATCACATCTTTTTCTGATTAAACTCGTCTTTTTGGGGTGAAATTGTGAGAAATCAAAAACACTGCAGCTATGTGTGTGGCAAAAGATTGTAGAATTTTTTTTACAACAATGATGTCATGGATAACACCCCCCCCCCCTACACACACACACACACACACACACTCACACACTCATAATTGCTCGGCTCTCACTGTCTTGCCTTATTTTTACACTCTAGGCCAGCTGAGAGGCCCCTGGAGGCACGGTGGGGGCCTCGGAGTTGTCCAAACACCCTCGCAGTGAAGGTCTGGGGGGAAGTTCCTTGCTCCTTTTGTCTCTGCCGTCTCGGCCGGAGGGGGAACAAGTGCAGCACAGTGCGCAGACTGGGGCGAGTGTGTCTGTGGGGGTCACGATGTGACGGCGCGGCAGCTCCTCGCAGTCACGCTATTATTTTCTCCCCTCAGAGCCCCGACTGCTGCGGACCGCCAGACGGCCGGGCCCAGCTGCACAACTGGCTGCCCTTTTACCGGTTCAATCAGCCAAGGTCAGCCACAATCAACCAGCCATGATGCACATCTGTGTGTGTGTGAGCAGGGAGGAGAGCCCCACTTTTGGAATATTGTAAATGAGGTGAAACAAAACTGTACTCAAAAGTCCATCTCATAATAATGAACTTTAAATTATTTAAAAAATATTTTAGCACAGGAGAATGCAATATTATGATTTCAGACCCGCCTAAAGTTGACCAACTTATTAATGCTGCTGTTCTACCATTAGCTTTGTTAGCTGAACCACAAAGCTGATCACAAAGCCTGGGCCTGAAGGCAAAACCCAAACCTGCATGGTTTTAAACTGTGGGAGAAACACAAACGCCACATAGAAAAAGCCCAGGTTCAAATCTGAGATTGAACTCTGGTCCTTCTTGCTGTGAGACAACAATGCTGACCACTAAACCATCACACTGCCACATTATACACTGCAAACAAAGTGACACAGAAGGCAGGATTTATTTTTTAGTTTTTCTTGAAGAGCTTCTGAATAATGCCTAGAAAAATCCTTTTGATTTAAGTTAATTATTTAGGCTATTCAACTAATTAATGATAGGTGAAACACTGCAGCATGTAACAGAGTAAGTATAATTATCTTTTACTTTTTAAATGTATTTTGTTGGATTGAAACATCCATCCATTATCTATACCTGCTTCTTCCTTTCAGTGTCACGGGGGTCATTGTGCTCGTTTCCAGCAGTCACAGTGCGAGGGGGGGTATAACTTGGACAGGTCGCAAGTCCATCACAGGAACACATATGGATTGAAACATGAAATTCAAATTTACAAAGGATTTGAGATCTATTCATATTAAATTAAGTTAAGAAAAATAGTGGGAGGGGGGCCTCAATGGCATGCCAGATGGAAGTCACCCGGCCTGCGGGCCACCAGTTGATTTAGGCCAGTTCATCAGCAGTAGAAATAAATTTTAACCAAGCTACTTTAAGCTGTGTTTTACTCAGATTATTGTTGAAGTAATTTCTTCCCTTCTGTGATCAGAGCTGAACAAACAAGATTAGATGAAAATAGGCTTTCTTTCTTTGCAAAGTTTATCTGAATATTTGAATGTCATTTGTTTTGGTGTGCTTTATACATAACTAACAAAATATTATAATCAGTCAAATCATAAAATGTCAATAATTTCAGTTTATAAAATAATATATTAGATGGATACTGGTAGTTTTTTCAAGTGATAACTCTTATAGCTCTTTTCTGTAAAACAAAAACAGGATATGTAATAGTCTTACATGCTTTACCCCATACCTCAACACAATAGACCAAATGTGGAACAATTAATGCGTTATATAACATATACAGAGCTTTATCATTGAACAAGTCCCTCACTTTGTAAAGCAATGCAATAGATTTAGCTAGTTTTGTTCTTAGGTAATCTATATGAGGTTTCCATGTCAATTTCTCATCAATGATAACACCCAAAAACTTCACCTCACTGACTCTACTGATCTCTACATCATCAACCTTAAATGGAATGTCAACAGTGTTTTGTCTCTTAGTGAATATCATGTAATTAGTTTTGTCCAAGTTTAACAATAATTTGTTTAGTTTAAACCAGTTTTGTATTTTCACAAATTCTACTTGTATTTTTTCTAACATTTGTTGTAGGTCTTTACCCAAACAAAGAAAAGTTGTATCATCCACAAACAAAATGCTTTTAAGTAATCCTGACACATTGACCAAGTCGTTCACATATAAAATAAACATTTTGTGTTTTTCCTGGCAGGGGACATGGTAAGAATAATATTATTGTTTTACACCAAGATTGTTTTTAAATTCGGCCCACTGCATGAGAAATTCTAATTTTAAATAGGTTTATGCCACGGTTATAGTCTCCCAGTGATTTCCATAGAAGCTTTACGGACAGTAGGTCCGGCTGGATTACGTTTATGCGAGGTTAACCTTGCTTAAGTAAACGTAGTTTTAAGGAATTAGTTTAACCACTAATTTTTTATCTAATCCTGTTAACAGGTTAGCAGGTGCATGGTGAGTTCTGTCTAGTTTTGCAGGCAAGAGATTGTCTGACCGGGTTGCGTTTATGCAAGGCTGCCTTG
>JAUBOC010000149.1:11355332-11371256 GCA_032275365.1 Anablepsoides cearensis | reverse complement strand
CAATTCATTCAAATGAAACATTAATAAGGCATTTATTTGTTATATTTTGTCGAAATACAATTTTTGTAAGTGTTTATGTTAAAACACTATATTTGCTATTTCTGCATATTCCACTTTTGGACTTAATCCTCGTTTTGATGTGATGGGTCACATATATCAAAGCAGAAGAAAGTACAAAGCAGCATTGTATCTAAGGTATTATTCTTGCTGTTTTGGGCAGATTTTTTGTGGCAGAACAGAATAATTTATTAGGAAGTTACTTTCATAACTATTGCAGGATCTATGCTTCCTTTCAATGTAGTTTCATTGCACAAATGCATGTTTTAAAAGCAAATTTGGATTTCCTTTATCTGCAGTTCGACTTAAACAACACTCTGTCTGATTGGAATTTTAAATATTTTTTGATATTGATAAAGCCTTTGAATCTTTGGGCTAAATAATTACTTTTAATAAATTATGATTTTTTTATTTTTCAAAGAATAACTTCTAGGGCAACACTTAAACTTTTACACAGTTGTTAGGGTGGCTTTGTAGCAATGGTAGGACAACTGACTTAGGACCAGAAAGTCACAGGTTTGATTTCCTGCCATGCCCATATGTTGTGGTGTTGTGGGTTAAATGCAACTCATAAAAGTACATTTACTTTTACATTTCCTCTCATGCATTGCAGTCCTGAAATGCCCTAGATATATTTCAAAGATGTGGCACACGAGGACACCAATGTCCTCAGTCTTCATTGTGGACTTTTTCCACCCATCTTCCTTGCAGAAGAATTTGTAAAATGAGATGATGTGCAAATGTGGCATCAAATTTGACACATGCACTTCAAATATGCAAATGTGCACACTATTATGAGTTGCTGCTTTGTCCATTTTCTGCTGAGCTTTCACCTGCTTCCTGCTTTTAGATTCATACACAAGTGGTGTTCAAATAAAACAAAATGATCAAGAAACCTCATCGGACATTCTTAACTTGTTCAAATAAATTACTCGCCTGGGTGCGCTGATAGATGCGCCCACACACTATCTAGCAAAACTGTTTCCACTGTCATTTACATCTGTGAGCAGCAGCTCAGGTTTCTGTTATTAGGAGTGAATTTCTGTTATTTTATGAGTTTTTATGCATCGACAAAATGCTCTAAAACATAAAGGCGTAAAGTGTTACATTTTAAAGAACCTAACTAGTTTGAGCTTAACAGGGTTAATGTTTGAATGAAGTTGTTATAAGATCTGTAATTTTTTTAAAGTGTAAACACGCTCACACACAAATCAATAACAGCTTATAGAAAAGTGGCAGCTGTGTTTATATGCGAGTACACTCAGGACAGTAAAATGCTGTTTTATTTAGGTCTATTACACTTACCATACTATTAAGTTGTTTCTTAAAGATATCATTATTGTTTAAGGGCAGCGCTGCCACACATATGTATGTACAATCATTAAATCCATGGCCGCATGCATTATCTAATATTTATGTTATTTTTTTTTTTATATTTCAATTCCATCTCTTAATGGTTCTTACAATCAATAGCAGAGGGTACTTGTGCCCCAGCCGCCCACCTGTAATCATCTCTGCTGACTTGATCTTTTTATTTTCCTTCCCCCTCCCTGCAGAGCGGAGCTGGAAAAGCACGGTTACAAGATGGAGACGTCGTAGTGGATCGCAAGGCCTTTCAGTGCTCATACGCTGGATATGGACACTTATATTTCATTTTTCCTGGCTCACAATGATGTTGATTCGTTGTATTTTTGTGTTTTGGTAAGAAATATTGGAAGTAAAGTATTGGAGGAGATTTCTTTTTGAGTGTTTTTTTCATACATTATGTAGGAATTAGATGTTCTTGCTTTAAAGGTAAATTTTGAATATTGGTCAGGTCGAAGGGCTGACGTGAACAGATCATTTAAAGCACGTACAGTTTCCTATATGATGTTTGAGTGGGAAGGAAAGAGAACAAAATGGGAGAAAAAGATGTACAGAAAGCGAATCGTGCCAACAAGTGTGTCAAAGTGTGCTTGTGGTGCGTGCCGCACACAAAGAAGAGGCAGATCTTCAGCTCTGCTGCACAACAAATCCCCCCCACCCCACCTCCCCTCTGTGCGCTCTCTCTCTCTCCTCTCAGCCCCACAGTGCTGGGCTGAGTCCCTGAAGAAGAGATTATCCACTGCCGTGTTTGTCAGAGGCAGGGAGGGGGTCTCAGCATGGGGGCTGCCATGCCCGGGCCTGCCCCTACTGCCAGCCAGGCCCTTCTCTTCCGCCGCACACAGCAGGGACCCTCGTACTGAACCAGAGGCCAATTTATCCTCGACACACTTCCCCCCTCGGCAAAGTGATTCCTCTCAGAGTTTTGTCGAGTCTCGGTCCCGGGGTCCTAATGAGGTGAAATGGATGCCAGTAAGGCCGAGGCTGCAACGGTCGCTTTCACAATAAAAAAAAATAAAAGTAACACTATTCAACCTGCAGAAATGAAAAGCAATGAGAAAGCGTTTACACAAGTGTTACATGTCACTTTTATTCCATACAAACAGTTATTGTAGTGTGAAATGTCAAACTATTTCATAAACATTTTGGTTTTGGCGAAATATGCATAAAGTGTAAAAAAACATGATTAAGTCAGCCTCTATAATGTAGGTAAACCTTTGTGAGCAAAAGTATTAAAATATTTAAGGTTGAGTATTTCAAGCATTTGCACTGATTTAAAGTTTCCCTTTGCTATGGAAAAGTCTTGTCCTTGATTTTAAACTCTCATTTAAAACACAAAAGTTTGAAACTTTGGAAATGGTTTTGCTCAGTTTAAGTGTTTTCTGCTTGGGGAAACTGTAATCCTCCTGACAGGCACCTCTCAGTCACAGATTCTCTTCAGGGAGAATTCAGAATCCCTGTTTACCACCAATTATTATCTCAATCGTGTGTAACGCTCCCTGGAGTGCTCGGTCTGTAGTGTTGTGCTCCAGCTGCTGCCGATGTACATATCAATGAACAAAACAAATATTTTCTTGGCACGTGCTGCAGGAAAGAAAGCAAGTTTGAGTCCCAGATTCAGACATTCAGGTTACTCTGATCTGTTTATGTCAGTGAAACTAAAGGCCCGGGGCCAGATGATTACTCGAAGCCGAGCTGCGAAGTCGGTGGAGTGAGAGAATCGGTAAGTGAGAGCAGCAGAGGAGGACTCGTGACCATTTTGTTTGTGATCAGAGCGTAAGATTGCTCCCTTGTGTTTGACGCTGCGAGAGCCTTCGACAGGCCCCCAGCATTCAGCCTAACAAAGATCAGCAAGCTTGTCATCGTTCAGCCGGGCCTTTAATTTGGGCCTGATTCTGTTGTTTTGTTGCTCCTTTGTGACCCACATGATTCACCTTAGCATGGATGATGCAGTTGTCTGTTATTGACTGAAATCATGTATGAAGAGAAGATTTCAGATACAAATATTTTTATGACATCCTGCCCAAAGGGGGACAATGTGTCTAAAATACCTCATGAACCACTGGACAGATGTTTATGAAACTTGCAGAAAGTAATGATTAGATGTACCTCTACAACCTGCTAGAATCAAACGGATAGTCGATTTGACCTTTAAAAAAATTAAAATGACTACAAGTCAGTCCGTTTTACAGATATTGTGGTGAAAATTGGTGTGCTTGTAGTGAGAATTATTAAAACACATTCGTATTTGATGCATCTTTTCATTCAAACCAATACAAGATGGAAGCAAATTAATTGATATAAGCCTATAGGGTGCCAAGAGTAAAATAAAAATATTAAAAAAATTCAATTAACACATTTTATATACCACTATTATTTCATTATTTTGCTCAATATTCTTACATTTTGCAAATGTTTTACTAAATATAAAAATGAAATGTTGAAGTTATTTAAGTATTTCAAATAGGAACACAGCCTTTGCTGTTGTTGCTCATCTCTTGTTGTGACATCATCATCCTGCGACAAAAGCAACAATGACGCCAAAAGCAACGATGATGATGACGCCACAACAAAAGCTGCGCAGCAATAGCAAAGGCTGCAACATTTAAGGTTTAATTTGGACATTTAGATTTACAGGTTTAGATTTCAAATTTAACATTTAAATATAATATTTAGTCAAAATTTACAAAATGTAAGAACAGTGAGCTAAATAATATGTTAGTGGATTTTTTTTAAAATAGGATTTTATTGTGTTGGTGACATTTTTAAACATTTTAGTTTACACTTAGTGCCATACATAGGCCTATACACAAATGACTAACTCAGTTCTTTATTGAGCTAAAATTGATTGTGGTAGTAGCTGAGAGTCATTCACAACATACTCTGAGTGCAAAAACTTTGTAGTTTCTCAACTTAAGATGATTTTAGTTTAACACTCTGCTTTGATAAAATGCAAGGCCTTAATATAAATTTTGTATAGAATAACGCTAATGCAATAAAACAACCTGCACAAGTGAATGCCACATGCAAATGCACCTTTTTAGCTTCTAAATGCAGCAGACTGATTCTTGTCTTTCTGATGACCCAGAAACTTCAAAAGGCATTCTCCTATTTGCAAATCATTTTCCCTCAGCCCACGCAGTTCTGAGACCACATGCAAGAGAGCAGCCAATGGAGCTGTGGCGAGGACTATTTCATAACACTTCACGTTGGGAGATGGCAGATCCATTGTTCTCAAGGCCCACAAGCCTGTGGGCGAGAGTCCCTGCTGCGTCTACGCTGCAGAAACCCACCAGTCTCCCTGCCCGTGTTTTTACCTCGCCTTTTTCTGCAGAGGCTTCGGTGACCGCTCCAGCTCTCTGTCCCCCACCGATGCGGCACCCCAGCCCGGCCCGCTCTGCTTTTCCCCATCGCCGATCACCAAAGAGCCGAGGTGAAGGATGAAGCTGTCGCCGCACAGCCAGGAAGCGTGCAGCTGCTACTATAATAGCCATAATTGCTTGTTTCTTTTGTTGGGCTGAAATTAACAGTGGGGCTACAATACTACTACTACCCCCCTCCACCCCCTACCCAACCCACAAAGTAAAGATGGAGGGGTGAGAGTTAAAAAAAAACTTGGGTTTACCAGTGAGACTACAAACCCTCTGCAGAATGGCTCACACCTGCACTCTTGCACCCCCGCTAAAGTAAACACAGATAATAAGGTATAATTACTTTAGAAAATAATAACGAGAAGGAACCCCCCTTCTGTCGGTGACAAAGGGCTGCCTGTTTATTGTGGGGGGTGGAACAGCCCCAAAGGACACCGGCGAGTGCCCTATCAAAAGACCTGAGGGCCCTACTGAGAGTCCCCTTATAGGACAGCCATCAGTGTCGAGGGGGACTCTGGCTTTTAAGTCTCTTCTCCCCTAACTGCCTCAATTAACCAGTATGGACTGACCACCGGCCACTTCTTCAGCTCCATTCATTCTCGTGAAATGATCCTGGGTTGCTTTTAATTGTACAAGATCAAAAGGAAGCCGGTATATGTTTTTAAAACTATACTAATGATGTGATGTGAAAACAAATGAAAAAAATGTCTCTGAGCAACGACAAAAACAATCTTCAAAGTGGAAAATTATTTAATACATTATGAAAAAATGAAAGATTGTGTATGGTTCAGTCCAATAAATATTTAACCTCAGGTATTACAAAAGTGCTGACTTTACAGGAAATACAGTAATGCTGGTATATTTTACACTAGAAGGAAAGTTTTAGATCTGAATTTGAAATTCCGACTGAGAAAGTGTATTTCTGGCCAGCTTTAGTCTCAAAATCCAGTATGGCTGCATCATGCATAATAAGTGATGATAGCAACAAACTTAGCACAAAAAGTAAGAAAATCTGTATTTGGTAGATTATTGGAACAATGCTTCTTGGCAATAAATTTTATACAGGACACCCGATTGGTGGCACCTGGAAGCTCAAAACAAGTGTCAATAGCAACAGCAGAAAAAACTGTTTGGTAAAGAAGATTTGGTAATTTTTTTATGTGTGCAACCCACTCAGCTCTACTGCTCATCCCACAAATGCATGTTCCTTACAAATGTGGCACCATTTAAAAGGGAAATTAACAAGCTTTCCAACAGTATAAGATTGATCAAGAAGCATTGTTACAATAAAGAAATAATCTACCAAACACAAATTTCCTCACTTTTTGTGCTAAGTATATTTATTTCATAAATATATCACTTCTATTGGTTTTTAGCTCCTTGCATCCATCCATCCATCCATCCATCCATCCTGTTCTGGAGTCAGGTCTCAGCCCAAGCAGGCAGGCCCAGACATCCCTATACAGCCACCTCTTCTTAGAGGATTCCATTGGGTTCCCACGCTGGCTGAGAGACTAGCATGTCCTGGGTCTTCCCTGGGGTCTTCTTCCTGGAGGACAGTGTTAGAATGCATAAAATATTTTGAATCTGCTAGCATTGTAAATAGTAAACCCCACAGATTTGGGTCAGACGTCTTTCCCAGATGTGGGTTGAGGTAATTGGAACACAGAATAAATGATGAAGCCAAACATGTTAACCTTTATTTAATCAGAGAAATCCCACTGAAATCAAAGATGTCTTTTTCAGGGGAGGCCTGGGCTTAATGCAGTCTAAACGTGTGTGTTATTGGACTGTGGGAGAATATTGGAGCAACCTCACACGAAAACTCCACTCAGAAAAACGTCAGGCTTGAACCCAGAACTTCCCGGTTGTGAGGCATCAGTTCTAGTTGTTTTAAGAGCTGCATAGTAAAATGTTAGTTAGCACAAATAAAGAGTTCAGAACTTTGAAAGCATGGATCAGATGAGAAGCCTCGACCCTACCAAAATAAAATTTGATTGTCTTTGGGTTGATTTTTCTGACACAGAAATTCCAACCTCCACCTGATAACACCACTAACGCTCTTTGCTAAACATGCCATCTCTCATTAGTTTAGTTTATTTTTTCATAAATTAAAGAGTAAAGCCATCAATTTTCTGTTTTTAGAGCGTTCCATCTTAGCAGTTGTCAGCTGAACAGTGAAGACAGGAAGTTACGTGTTGCAACCGACAATAATCCAGTACACCACCCACCATTAAATGGTTAATTATTGCTTTTTTTGTGTGTGTTTTGACACTATTTACAGTCCTGGTGCTAAAACAGGACTGTGTCTATAGGCTGGCAGGCAAATCAGATGGGTTTCTCTGCACTGTTTTTTTCCCTATGATAAGATTAGTTTTGTGTCTATAGATTACTTGGCTGATGTGTTGTCTGATTTTTTTTGTGATGTGGATTTAAATGGTTAATTCCTTTCAGCCCTGCTCATAAAAAACAACAAAATGTCATAATTAGAGACAGAACTGTAGAAAAGTCTAGATCAGTACAAAAGTTCATTCTGAACTATATCAAATGGTGAGGTTTGAAGGTGTTTGTTCTTGTAGTTTCTGAGATATATTGATATACAAATCGGAAATGCAGGTATGCATTCAATGTAAACAAAGTACTTTTATCTGCACACTTTTTTCAACAAATGTAAGCAAAAATGTGTATCAGTATATAAAAGTTGTTGCACTGCTCAACTCCAAACAGCTCTGCATGCATGTCATTATTGTTGACCTATTTTCAGTCACTTTGGCTGTTTTTATAAGTAAACAATCACACAGAATAGTTAGCAGCTGTTTATGAATTTTGCTTGCAATTATTTAGTTTAAGGCAGCATAAAACCACCAATGCACGACAAACTAATTGTGCAGATTTTGTTCTTTGTTTAATACTTTCTTTTCCTGTCATTGCAAAGAGTTCCTTTAAATTTATTTAATAATATTTATCTTTCTTTTTCCAGTTTGTGTGAGAAAACACTTTCAAACCAAAAGTTAACCAAAGCAGTTTTTGGTTTGGTTCATGTTTTCTTTCAGTTATTTTTGTTTTGTGTAGAAATAATTTAGGTAACATGATGAATGGATGCAGACTGTGACACTGCGGCGGTGACGTTAATCCAACAAAGTCACAAAACTAATTATCATTTTATCCAACAGCATGAACTGCCATTATCTAGACTATTAAACATCTGAGAAACGCTTGACGAACAAGCAAGGAGACACTCAGGCACAAAAATTCATAGCTGTGGTTTAGGGGAATATCAAAAATGGAAATATTTGACTCCACCTAGTTCCACATGCGACTAACAGATACAAAATCTGGCTTGCGTTTCATGCTTTGCTCTAATACCACAAAGTGTTTTTTATGAGTCTGTTGCAGTTCAGCCGAAAACGTGGATAAATTTATCTGAGCATGTGAACATGACACTGGATAATTCCGACAATGTAGGATCACGCCACGGCCTCACTGTCACTTAAATCCATCCAGATTTTAACCCGATCCGACGTGCTGGCTCACAAAGAGAAACAGATGGGCACGTTTCAGCTGAATGCTGTTCCTATGAAAACACAAAAGTGCGGTTTGAAGTCAGCACAGATTGTGAGTGCCCTCGCTCCGTCATGCACTTTATGTCAGGATCTATCTATGAGCTCTTTGACAGATACATGTTTAATTTTCGGAAAGCAAAAAAAAAAAAAAAAAAAAAAATGGGGGGATAGAAAATTCCACGAAGCCGTATGGAGCCAGGAACAACATATTCTGGACATAATCTGTCTTTTCAGCACGTTTCTTTTTCTCACATAGAAGTTGGAGGGTGGTTACAGCAGAATGTGGAACCGGTGGATAGATTTTAATAAAACACTCAGAAAGTGTTGGCTGCACATCCACAACTGGTTAACCTTTAAAGTCAACCTGATCCGAGATGGTCACCAGCTAATCAACCTTTAACCAAGGTTCATTATTATGAAACAGTTATTATTTACATTTATGGTCAGAATTATTATCTATAGCAGGGATGAGCAACTTAAAGAACGACAGGGGCCACAATTTTTTGTTGACACTACCAGAGGGCCACATAACGCAGTACACTTACCCAAATATAATATAACTCCCATTTTAAAAAAATATTTGTATGTTTATTAAACCAACATACAGTGCAGTACTTAAAATATTTCATGTTCAAATGCATGCATAACAGTGGTACTCTTGCTTAATACATATGAAAGCAAGATGTTTGAAGCAAGCAAAAAATAAACACTTACTTTAGCAAACTGAAGTGCATAAAAAAGGCATAAGAAGCATTGAGTGCAGACTACTGGTTGTGGTTTTGGTAAAAAGTTGTTTATGTACTTGCGACTTCAGTAAACACATATTTAGCTTTGTGCAACACAGTGTTGTGGTGACTTATATTAAAATCCTTCATTACAGATGATGCATCTAAGCAGACTAAACACATATTTGCCTTGAAATTCTGTGAACAGGTGATCTACCTTCCAAAATAAAATAAAATAAAAAAATTAAGCACTCTTAAAGCAGCTCGGGCCTGATGGAAGTCACCTGCGGGCCACAAACAGCCCGTGGACCACCAGTTTCCCATCCCTGATTTACATGTTTAAAATATGTTCAACAGCATAGTTAAAAGTGTTGAAAATAAGAAACTGAATCTTATTTTTTTACTTTACAGCTAGCTTCTGGGTAAGACTGGGAGTGCTGAAGTTGTATGTGAGTCATCCTCATCTCATTAATGTGCAATCAAGCTGAACGGTCCTGAGTGGATGTGTGGGCCACTCTTTCATGATGTACCCATGATACCTGATAATTATCGAGTTTTTACTCTTATTCCCAGATTTTACCCCACTGTCCTCTCCCTAACCTTTAATGTCTGACGCTCGGCCATCCACCTGTCCTGCTGTACTTAAAAGCAAGGACAGAAATTAACACGGGCAACAGTTTAGACACGGGGGGGGGGGGGGGATTTTTTCCACCAGAGCAATAAAGCACACTTGATGTCATTATCATCAGTGATGAATGATCAAGCTTCTAAAAATTGTAATTAATCAATCATCAGGCGCACTCATGCACTGCTAAAGCTGAGATCATGGCAGATCAACCTGAGTGGTGCAGCATGGGAGTACAGACACGGAACACAATAAAACATTACACTTATTAGGATTAAACCATAAGAGGATAAGTAAGAAACCACAGCAAAGGAAGGAAACAGTTCTTTCTTGCTGAAGCCATAATCTGCAACTAACAGTGATGTGCAGCTTCATACTGAAATATTGACACATACAATACCAGATCTTTATATTCTACAATCGGTTCTAAAATCATAATATTAATATTTTGGTACTTCAATCATTTCAGGTGATCTTTATCATTAACAGGAACACAGTGGAAAGTAACTAAACTCTTGAAATCTTTAAATTATTCACAGTTTGTGGGAACTACTTTTTCTTCCTCTTATGTAATGTGCACATGCTGAATCTGTAGATGTTACATGTTCAGTATTTTCATCTTAATATGTTCATGTCAAGTTTGGTTTGCATTGCCGGCAGAAAGTCGGACCCCTTCAGGGTGGGAGTTGGACTCCGCCAGGGCTTCCCGTTTTCACTGATTCTGTTCATATCTTTTATGGACAGAATTTCTTAGTGCAGCCAGGAAGGGGAGGCCTCAGGATTCTGTCTCTGTTATTTGCAGATGATGTGGCTCTGTTGGCGTCATTGTGCCGTGATCTTCAGCTCTCTCGGCTGGGATGAGGACCCTCGCTTTTATAGAGACAAGGTGAGAAGTTTAGTTAACCAGGAGAGACTCAGAGTAGAACCAGTGCTCCTCCACATCCAGAGGAGCCAGATGAGGGAGTTCATTCATTACCTGAACGTCTCCTTAAGGAGGTGCTTCAGGCATGTCCAAAACCCAGGACATGCTGAACAGACAATCTCTGGCCTGGGCACGCAACTCGACTCTGTAACAAGCGGTAGATAATGGATGGAGGAATATGTTCACGTAACATCCATTAAGACACACATTTTTTTTGGTTTTAGTAGTTGAAACAATAATTTATTTTAATGGTTTCATTATTTAATTAGATGATTTTTAGCATTTGAAACATCATTTTTACACATTTTTATGATTGTGTCCCCTGTTCTCTTCTATTCGCTCAGCTTGAAACCAATCTTAACATATATTGTAAATGAGGACACTTCATCAATAAACTTGTGTTCTTTTTGAGCTTTGATTTAAAATACACTACTTTTTTAAGTTTGCCAAACACATTAGGTGTATTTGTACAAAATATCAGTATGATACCATCCTTGGTGTCAGAATCGTAAAGGAAGTCGATGGTGTTGAACAACACTAGATAAATCAAAGTTTAATTAAAGTTTTGCTTTTCCCAGAAAATGTTGAAATGTGTTCTTTTTTGAACAAGAATATGCGGATTTATAGTGCAACAAGCCTGTTTTAGATCTAAAAATATTGTTTGAACTGCTTTACCCTGATTAGTTCGTCCTGCTCAATAACAATTTCTCTCTCTGTGGAATGATGAAGAATGTAACATGTAACCCTTAAATGTTACATTCTCCAAAACAACATCAGTTGCAGCAACAAATAAAATAAAATAAATTAACGACCTTCAACGTTGCACAGACCAGTGGTAGTCAACTCTCCGCTCTGACTTCACAGACTAATAAAACAATCTCTCTTTTCACCGACTTTTGCGTTTCGCTGCTTGTTTTCCTCTCAGATTTGTGCACACGTCTGGAAGCCCTGGGTGGGGAGGAGGCCTCGGCCCGGCCGCAGTTGACTGGTCCCAGTCCCAACGAGGAAACAATTAATCATATGTGAGCGGCTGTCTGAGTGTCTGCTCTCTGTTCAACAACAACACTCAAGCCATTTATCCCCCCCCCCCTCCCCTAAAGGCAGGACAGCCTGCCAGCACACCATGCAGGCATGCACTCATCCTCACACACACACAGATGTGGAAAAAGAACAAAGATGCACTCTCCAAACTGCGTGCACTCATTGTGAAATAATCCCCAACTGCAAAGCTCGGAAACCTCATTAATGCGAGCACATGGGTGCATCAGACATCAGCGTTGCGTTTGGAGAGGCAGATGCATAAACACACACACACACACACACACACACACACACACACACACACACGCATGCACACAGGCGCTTACTGCTTTGTCGTCCTAATCAGATGGATGTCAGCACTTCATAATGGTGGTGATGACATAAGCAGGTGCTGCACACTGCTGGCTCGCTGCAAGTCTCTGAGATCAAAGACAAACAACTCAACTTTATTTAGAAGACATTCGAGGGGGACTTTTTTTTATCACAGTTGCCTATTTGCAAATTTGCACGACAACAAAACGGAGCGACATTTTTGTTTTACTTCTCAGAGACGATGGAACAAAGTCGAGCCGACAGTCATTTCGTTTCAGGAAATTTAGTCCTCTTTAATTTAACTTTTGGCCTTCCGACATGGCAGGGTGGGTTAGCGGTGAGCTAAAACAGGCAGAACTAAGTGAAATGAAATAGGAAATTTGTCGTTTATTCCTCGTTGCTGCATCGGCCTCGGACAGGGGCCGGCTTGTGAGTGTAGGTGTGTGGATGTGAGGCAAAGTGTATGCAATCTGAGCGCGTAGCCAAACATTGCTGTTGATTTGAAGGCGTGTGTTTATTCTCATGAATTGGCGTAAGCATGCATGCATCTGCTACTGCAACGGTGGGAAAAAAAAAAGAAAAACATAAAAAAAAGCCTAAACTTTGAGAGAAGCAAACAAAGAAGCCGGTGTGTGTTTCAGGACGGGGGGATCTGGATGGCATCAGGGGAGCCGCGCAGATTTGTAGTGACACAGGTTATTCCCGAGGTCCCCGGTGAGAAACACAACGTTAGAGAGGAGAAGAAGCTATGAAGCAAAATGAAGAACTCATCAGCACTGTAGGGTTGTGATGCAGACGCCCACTAGATGCATGTAGCAGGTGGACTTTCACAAGTTCCCTGATAAATGAGGAATGTTGCAGTCATTGTTGCACATTTAACTGTTTTAGTTGGTTAGGGCATCAAAACTGGATGGATTATAGCATCAAAACCTGGTTAGGGCTTAAAAAAATAATATATTTAGCTTTTTACAGCACTTGAATTTCACCAGTGGTGATTTTATTATTTTGTCTGAATTTGATTAAAATAAAAAGCCAATGAGAGCTCAATTTAATTTGATCTTAAGCACTGCTTCTGGAGCTCTTGGTTTAACAAATAGGATCTTCATGTTTGTTTATCTACATGGCATGTAGTCCAACAAAGAAAATCCCCAGTTAATTAGATGGCATTAGACAGAAGCAATTTGTTTTGGGGGCCTAAACCTAAAACTAACAGAGAAAATGTAACAGAGTGACAGGAATGTTTGTCACAATTTGTAAAACTCTGGTCTGCATCACTTCAGATTCTAAAAGGGAGAAAAAAAATGTTTTCTTAAAAAAAAAGATGACATTTAGATTTTAATAGCTTCTCACAAACAATGAACACCTCTCCAAGGAGAACAAATCTTGAGATCTTGCTAAATTATTAAGAAATTATTATTTTTTTTAATCTAAAAATGACCTAAAGGAAAAATGTGGATCTTTTGCAGAGTTCTAGAACATTATAGCATTTTGCCTCTTTAAACGATCTCAGTTTGAAAAAGAAATGTGTAATTTTGACTGGAATGATGAGCAAAAAAAAAAACAAATCTCAACTTGCATCTTAAAGCAATTTCAGCTCAAAAAATTCATATCAGTTCATTTAAAAACTCCTCCAAACCCTTAAACTACAATTTACATGTAATTGTATGGGTTATTTGTAAGTGCAAATAGCAGCAGCAGCTAGCTGTAGCACTCCCAACACAGCCTAACACAGTTCAAGCACAGTTCAAGCAGTCACATCTTAATGTTTCTGCAAGAGTAACCTCTGTAATGTAAAACTTGCAGTGATATATTTGAACCCTTCTGCTCCCTTTGGGTCTAAATAAAACACAAAGTTTCAGTTGTAAACCTGAGGCATTGTGGGTAATTTTGACCCAAGGGTAGCAGGAGGGTTGAAACAGCAGAAACCAACTTTGGAACTGGTCCTGCAACGAATTCCTGTTCGTTTGTCAAACTGTGATAGAAAAAACAGTTTCTCTAAACTGAGGTTCAAACACGTATCTACAACAGGTAAGATATTAATTGTTAATACTATTTTTTTAGAAGCCCACTTCAAAAGATCTGAAATAATATTTAAAAAAAGAAACTTGTATTGTTTTTTCATTTTATTTTTAAGAATTGTGGGTTTTCTTCAGTTGGTGACTGTATTGTTTTAGGACAAACACTGAAACTGACTAAAACAGCACAGATGACAGTTCAGTGTCTCACACCGACAAAGGCAGCTCACTGACCAGCGACGTCACCAAAATGAGTAATTCAGTCACGTTAAATCACAGCTCACATTCTAAAACTTCCTGCGCCAAATTGTGCTTTCATTGAAGTCATTTAGATAAACGTGATTGTCACTCCCTTCAGCCCAGGTGGCAGCTCGACAGGAAGAGGAACCGGAAAGGACTGAGAGATTTGCTGCTGTTCTCATTCCTCCTTCAAAGACAAAACGGCCCTCAGATAATTTCCCACAATGCTTCTTGCACGAAGGCCCCTGTGATCAGCGGTTATGAGAAAGTGCAGGAATCTGACAACAACAGCTTCAGCTATGGAAAAAACATAAAAAGGAAAAAAGTGGCATGCTGTTTTTTTTTTTTTTCTTTTTTTGGACCAGTCATTCCCTGAATGTTGCTCTTCCTTTTGCAGGGAAGCATCTGGGTTCATTTATCCCAAGCCAGGCATGCTGGAGGACCCCTTTGCCCTCTTAGGTTGCAGGGTCTGAGCATGCTCCAGTGTGAGTTCTTGTTGCTCCCATAGCTTGTCTGGACCATCTCAAAATCTCCCGTCCAGCCCTTCCCCTCCGTCACCAGGCCCCCCCACATGCCCTGCGGCGTGCTCAGGGTGGCGCTTCATCCCAAACGAAAGATAGTAAACAGATTCATTCAGAAGCTACAGACGAAGACGTGTCGCCTGGAGGTTTGGGAGGAATTCCACAAAAGATAGAGGGGGGGAAATGAAGAGTCTGCACAATGTGACAAGCGGATGTGCGGCACACTTCCATCCAAAATGAGCAGGAAGGGCTCCCCCCGTGTCTCAGAGCTGCAGGTGAAGCGGCCCAATTCAAGTGTCCGCCACCCAAATGTCAGCCCAGGTTATCAGGCTTTACAGCTGAATGGAAGCAGAGGGAGTCTGGCTCGTTACTTAAAGCCACTGAGAAGTTATTCAAACACCCAGTTATTATGCTGTAAACAAAGGCGGCTTGTCACACGCTATTATAGATACGGTGTTTACAAGAACGCCACTTTAATGCAGTGCATATTATAGATGATGATTAAGAATAGTATTTGACAAGCTGATTGGAGTAAAGTAAGTAGATTATTCAACGCATTGTTTTGTTGTTAGTCAGGGCATCAGAGCACACAAAGAGCAGTCTATTATCTTCCTAATGGGCTCTCTTTATTATAGATAAACAGTCAACATACTGTATAATCCTTTGGACACATTTTGGTACCATTAAAAAAAGGCTTAAAGCACATTCAGTTTAGTGTGTCCTCCATACTACGCAGATTGATTTCATAAGGATGGTCGCATCATTTCTCCTTTCACCACTTTCCCCTGCCTTTATGCAGAACAGATTTGCCTGAGTCATCCCACAAATGCCTGTCTGCTGCGTGGTTTTGGCAGAGTTCCGCGGCCGATGCAGGGTTCCCACTTTGGCAGGGGAGAAGTTTGCAATCATTTGTTTGTTGCGCAACGGATTGTTTTCCTGCGTTTCTTGAATCTTGAATGAGGCCGGTGTGAATCTCGGTGAACTCTGATTGTGCGTCCGGTTAATTAGAGGGGGGGAGGTGAAGTGGTCGTAATCAAGTGGCTGTTGCACGTTTGCAGCTGCTGCAGCCATTAGCTGTCATGCTGTCAGGCAGTAATGATAGATAGATAGATAGATAGATAGATAGATAGATAGATAGATAGATAGATAGATAGATAGATAGATAGATAG
>JAUBOC010000149.1:11332425-11350144 GCA_032275365.1 Anablepsoides cearensis | reverse complement strand
AGATAGATAGATAGATAGATAGATAGATAGATAGATAGATAGATAGATAGATAGATAGATAGATAGATAGACATTCATAACAACATTAATTTTGGACAAATTCTTTAATTTCTTGCAATTTCAGTCGTGATGTCAAGGATGAAGAGGAAGAGATAGTTTTCATTTTAGCTTTAAAACAACAAGACAAGAAAAGAACTATCTTACCCAGGATCTGAGCTATTTCCTCCCACAAATTTGTTCCTCGCTGAAAGTCCTTATATTCCTTCATTGACGCATCATAAAGTTTTCTAATCTTCTCCATGAGACGCTTTTCAAAATGTTACTCCATTTCGTCCATGAATGACACAGATTCTCAACTTCAACAGCACTCGCCAGGCAGTTTATCGCGTGACACCGCGGATGCCGACGTAAAAAATTGATCTCTGTGCAGACAAGTCCGGTGGACGCCTCAGGTCCACGCGGACCTCCGCGGAGCAAAGTACGCGTGAGTATGGGGGGGCCTTAACAGTCTATTCAGAATAAAACTCTTCTCCAAACATTCTAAGATATATCTACAGGTAAGATACTACTTGTGCATAACCAGTCTACAGATCCCCATTTCAAAAGACCTGAACTATCCCTTTTAACCAAAGTGGTAAGCTCATGTCAGACTCTAATTAAAGCTATTAGTCTGGATTCTCAGGCCTTTCATCTTGCAGCCTCTCCTCTAGTGTTAGTTTGCATTTTGTAAACAAACCTGTGACTTAATCCTTTGGTGTAAAAATGCATAAAGAGATGGTAGAATATGAATTATATGGCAGAGAGAGACATCAAACCACCATTAGGTGTCCCCTTCTTTGTAGATGCACCCCCCAATTTCACACGTCCCCCCACCCCCCCCCATCCCCTCAACATTTTTTTTTTACATTAATATGTATGTATTTAATGATACATAATGACAGGTAATAAAATGTTGGAGTAAGTAAAAAAAAAAGATTTAACAAAAAAACATGGCGTTGCCGTGGTAACCGGCTAGGCTTCCACAAAGAGCAAAGTGCACATGGCTGCGTAGTTTCATGTTATTACATGTGCTTTGAGGTGTGTGCGTGCAGCCACACACACACACACCATGGTGAGATGGAGTAGTGTGTTTTTTTTTTTTTTTTTTGTAATTGGAAAAGGAGCAGGAGCAAAGTGCACGCACACACACAAACGTGCACACGCACGCTCGTGCACTGTAATTGCCCATGTTATTCAGGAGCACTCGTTGCATTGTGCGGCTTTTGGAGCAGGATAAATGGCGGCCGTGGCATCGGGGTAAATCTATTAGGAACCCGTGGCCCCGGCTTTGTATCTAAACCTCATTTTGCTTTTTACAGAGGGGAATGGAAATGATGTGAGGGGGCAAAACAGGAAAAGAAATCCTTTGTAGAAACTCATTCTCTTCCCCTCGAACCAGCGTGCCCCAACAATCGTCCAACTATGAAGACTTTTTTTTTCTCTTTGTGAACTGCAATTAGGCAATTAAATAAGACAAAAAATAATAAAAGAAACGATGCCTCCATGGCTCATGAGAACAATGAGATAAGGCTCCACGGGTTCAGGCTGAAAACACACATGTATTGTTTGTCGGGTGCTCAGCCGTGCAAAATCGAATGAAAAGAGTGAGGATCGAGACAAAAGGGGAAAAGAAAAACACACTTTAGTAGCTGCATTTTTCACCGAGCCCACCTGATCGCATGCAAATATGCGTGTGGACAATAGGTTTTGGATGAGTGCTATGTTTTTCGAAGCAACTGCGCCTGCGTCTGTTTTTGCCAGGACTTCATTTCAGTGAGATGAGTCTGGGGGTAATAGATTTAGCAGGGGGTCTCTTGCAAGCAGCGCGCGCTCACTTTACTTTTGTGCAGAAGTCTGTCTGTGTTGTTCCGCTTTGATGTGAGTCGGTGTTTTATTGAGTGTTTGAGTGTTGGATGGGGTGTATTTGGGTGGGGGTTAATGTAAACAATGGAAATGCATTTGGTCTGCCTCTTTTTCTCTGTGTAAATCAGAGGATGTGACAGTAACAAGCTGTTATGTGAACATCCTTTTCTCCTTTCTCTTATTGTCACTGAAGACAGACAGGTGGTAAAAGAGAAACAGGTCATTTGATGGAGGTGAAACTTTTTAGGGACCTGACATGCAAAACAAGTGGATTTTTCTGTTTGACTCGACCTAAACATGTCCTCTCTGTCCACTTGTCGTTACATTTATTACAATTTTCCACAAAGATTCTAAGTTTCTTGACTTTGATGTAACGCACTCTGAGCTGTTTCTGTGATGCTAACATCCGCTCAGCTGTGAAGAAAACCTATTTTTCCTCTCAGATTCTTGGAGGTTTTGAAATAAAAGGGGGAAAAAAATAACTTTGTTAAGGGATCGTGCTGGGAAAATAGCAGTCTGCCAGCTGCAGTGGGCATTCTGAACTCAGACTGGTGGGTGTCCAGTGCTATAAAGTGAACGGATACTGACAGTCAGAGCTCACCTGTGTGTGTGTGAGAGAGTGTGTGTGTGTGTGTGATCGCTCTGTGTGGGTGGAAGGCTGTCAGTATCAAAGCTTACATGCCAGGGTCAGGTGATCATTCCAGCCCTTCCAGGACCCTCTCTCTTTCTACTATCATGTAGGGGATCTGTTTTCTTTTTGTCAGTGTAGCTAAAGCAACATTTTTCTAATTCAGCGTATGAATATATGTTGACAAAATACATAGTTAAATCATAAATATGAGTTAAACAAACCAATAAAATAGAAACAAATTTACCCCCAAACAATAAATTAACAAAATAAGAAAAGCTGCCATCTCATAGCAAATATTTGTTTATTTCTTGTATTTCTCTGACACATATTATGGGGGTTTTAAGGGAGACATATCATGCAAAATTCACTTTTTTAGCCGTTAAATGCATTTTGTTGTGTACTTGAAGTCTCTAGGAGTGCAGAGAAGTTGAATTTAGTTTTTTTTCAATCTGTTCAGTTTTCTCTGTTTTCTATGATGTTTTCTGAACTATTGCATCACAGTATTTGTGACAGAACTTGTAAATAAGGTCTGGACTTACCAACTACAATTTCAGTGTTTTCCCAAGGACACTTAAAAACATGATATGTTTCCTTAAATATAGTGCAAATAGTTTAATTCAGCCAGAATTCTGCTTTAAGCAGCCAGACTTTATTGAAGTCTTTGAAAGTGTACTTCCTCAGGCTTTCTAAAGGTCATTCAGAGTTTTTTTCATCAATTATTTAATTTTTGGTGCTGGACTATGATACATTGTGATGAAAAAAAATAAGAAGAAAGTGCACAAATCAAAGACAAAATTTTTTAAGGTCAACAATTGAACAGTTTCTGTTAGTCATGTCTTTACATGATAGATTATCAACTGCAGCAGTTTGCAAAGTTGGGGTCAGTACCCCTCTGTGGGTCATGACACATCAAGTGAGGGCCAATAGATGATTTCCACACATTTAAATTCTAATAAATTGCTAATGGAATATTTTCACCATAACTACTGCAAAAGTAAAAAATGTAATAATAATAAATGAATAAAAGTGTAGTTATTATGTTTGCTTATATTGTTATTATGCCCTTTGTTTAACAGCATTATTAGCAAAGTTTGCTCACGTAAACCAATAATAGCTGTTGCTTTTGTTGATTGAGCTTTGTTGATCTTTAAGACAGGCTGCTGCTAACAAAGTGTCTAAATATCCAATAAAAAATGTATTCTTGTCTAAGTTTGATGTGTGTGTCAACACAATGCTGGCTGGTCCCTTGAGTTTAAAGGGACCATAATATTTTTGAATGATTCATACGTCATGAGTCACGTGACTTAAACAACAGAAAAAAAAACATTCTTTAAATAATGATAGCCAAAGCAAAATATATATATTATTTGAAGATTTTGATTATTTTAAAATAAAAAACAGCTTAAAAGCAAAAGAAACGAGGAATGGCTCATGCCTTTGTAATATAAAGTAACTTTTTTAGTAGTAAATGCATGGTAAAACAAAGGAAAGTCATAGCTTTTTTATCACATGGACATAGTTATTAAAGTTCATTCAGGCATGGAGAGGGCAGGCCTGGCCCTGTGCCACAGCAGTTGATGGTTGGGGTATACTTTCTGCTGATTTGACTTAGTATCTTGCAGAGGTTACACTGAGACAGCAGAAACACCGACTTTCCCTTCTCTCATGGTAAATATTTTTGCAGCAGTCATGGCACTGCTAATCAACCATCATAAACTCAGAAGGGTGCGTGGAACGTGTTCTCATGTGTCTAATGGTGATGCCTCCTGGATCCTGTCTGGACTCCTCTGATGAAAACTATAGTCCAATCTATTAGTCATCAACAGCCCTCTTAGTTACACTTAGAGGCTGATTAGCCTGGGAGAACACTGACATGATGATCAGCGTGTATGTAAAATGATAAGTGTAAAAAAAAAGGAAAGAATTCCTTTTTTATCTCTGAGCATATGCGCTCTGTGAATTTTTGTGCTTCAGTAGCTAGAACTCTTTTATTACCTTTATTTTAAGATGTATCACTAAAACAATGGTTGTAAAAGAAAATATTCCAGTATTCTTACGAGCTTTGTGGATTCAGTGGGATTTAGTGCTTCCTCCTACCTGCCGTTAGCAGTTCTCATATCGTATATATACATAATAATACACTACTGCTTAGTAAATGAAACAATTTGTCTTTCTTTTGAAATGACGACAGCTGATTTCATTTGCTGCTGAGGCACTCCTTTCATTTCCCCCTCCTTGTCACTCTCTGTTCCTCTGCAGTTTTTCCAACACTCAAAATTGTGCTTTCAAATATAATTCTGAGTTTTTAACTCATTCTTTTATTCACAAGAGTTTCATCTTAACCTTAATTGATGTTTTTAAGAAATTGGGTCAAAAGAGCATCCAAACAGCGAGATAAAGACATAATGGTTGTAGCCGGCACAGATAAGTTCAAGTAAAGAAACTGGATTTCAGCATTATCATAGTCCTTTTGATGCTTTTTCACTTTTTCAGTAAGTATGAGGCTACTGATTTGAGGTTTCCATGTTTGTGCACCATGTTTCCTTGTGACCATATAAAAACCAAGGGTATAAAAAAACAATTTGTACGTGCCCCCTAAAAAAACACCTGTGCCACCCCTTGCAACAAAAAGTCTAGCTACGGCCCTGGTCCACACAAATAATACAGATTGTTTTCAAAAGATCAGAGTTGAGCATTAGATAACCATGTAGTGAGTAAAAATCCAATCAGGGATTTTTTGCTCAGCTTGTCTTTCAAATAAAGAGAAGCATCATCAGCAAAAATGTGCATTTTTCCCAAAACAGTCATTAAGAAAAAGAGGTAAACAGAACAGAAGTGTGTCAAAGCAGATCTCTTTCTCTATGCAGTGTTTCTACATAAACTACCCCAAAATGTGCTGTATGTACAGCTGCACAGAAGCACCTACACGCAGACCATCACCTCTAAATTTCATCAGCAACATAATTAATTACAACAAGCAGCAAAATAAAATCACTGCGTCCCTCTTCCCTCCCCTCCCCGCGCCACACTCCCCCTCAGAAATTGAAATAGGTTTAATAGATGGATGCTTAGGGACCACTCATTAGCTCTGACCCCTCCTGTAATTATCAGATCCATTTGTGAAATTCATAATGGACTTAAGGGAGCTGTGAAGCAGGGCCTAAATAAAAACTGGACTGTGTGATCCAGTTGCTCACAGTCAGGCTTCTTACTGAGCTGGTTTTATTTGTGTCTGGGTTTTTCTCACGGAGAAACATTTTATTTTTCATCAAAAAACGCAGAGAGAAATAGGAAGCTAATCGTTTTCCTTGCGGGGAACAAATCCAGTTCAATTATTTGTGCTGATTTAAATTTATTTAACTCAATCCAGACTCGATCAACATCACTCCACTTGTTTAAAGAGTCGCACTAAAGAGAGAAACTTAATTTTTAGTCTTTTTTTTTTTATTGCGTGGTGTAAAGTTGGCCCTTCCCTGTACCAGCTGCCAGCTCGGAGCAGAGAACACACACAGAGCTTTTTAAAAATGTTTTATTTTCTCGCTGTCACACTCAATGAGTTTATGACATTACGTATAGAATAACAGACTTCTGGACAAAAGGCTGCCTGGATTACTTGTAGCGCAGATTGATAGGTTGTCTAAGTGTGCCGGTTTACCACTGTGTGGCAGTAATTACAATGGAGTCTGCAGTTTAATACACTGTTTGAATAACTTGTTGGTTTAATTTAATATTTCATTTCATTAGAGTAATTTAGGTTTAAGTCTTTAATAGGTGTTATGTGGCTAATTGAATATCAAAGACTCAATAATCTTTGTGTGGAGCTGATGAAGTATTTATACAGGGAAACTGAAAATAAAGCGCTGCTGCGATGAATCAGCTGAAATGACATCTTTTAGCTGTCTGCTTCAGAGGAACCTGTCTTCTTTTTTTCCTCTCTACTCCTATTATTGAGCTTGTAATAGTTTGTAGCGTCTGAGCCAGAGCAGTGTGCCCCAGACTCATCCTCTTCAGGCGATGGAGTGACCACTTTTAGTCAGCAGCTCTGCCTCTGAGGAACAGCTTTCCATTAAATCAGGATGTCATAAAATCTGGATTAGAACAGAAGTCCCAGTCTCTGCTGCGTTGTCCAAATCTTTGCCATCAGCATATGTTGCTGTGATTTTCAACATGCATGGCTGACTTTGTGACGGAGTGGATTTAAAGCAAAGATTATGGGTCTTTTCCTGCCTCTCATAGTTTTTTTTATTTATGAAGGCAAACATACACAGAATATAAAATCTGATAAACCTTTGACTTCAAACTACAGTTTTTCAAGGTGAATAAAAATAACAGTTTGACTCATGAGTTAAAACTGGATTTAAAAATCAGTAAATATTCTACACCCACTTCTTTTACTTTCTTCAGACTCTGTAAAACAAAGTAACACCCATCCTGTGAACTCACTAAGAACCGTGAAGCCGTGTTTTCATTTATGTTTTCGTTTAGCGTCGCAAAATTATGGAAATACATTACTGCCAATAAAAATAATCCGCATCACATTAAAATATAAAGTTTACTAGTTTAGGCAACTTTTTTATGTTTTATTGTGATGTTTTCATATTCTAAAGAAATGTTTTCCCACTAAATGCTTATTTATGCAACATTCTATATTTATTAAAAAATATGATACTTTATTGTAAGAGTGTCATATTTTTGTTTATGGATAAATGTATGTTTATTTTATTAATGCATTTTTGAACTATAAACCTTTCATGCATTAACATCATGCAATCATTTTTTTTATTTTAGGGTGGCAGCAATATGTTTCCATACAAGGGTGGAAAGCAACATAAAAGTCCATGTTTTAGAAAAAGACTAATATACAAAAAAAATTTATGTCTCAGTTAAATAACTATATACTTAGAGATCTATTCTGTTTGTGCATTTAAAGGCAGAGAAAAGTAAGAAATATTATGTACTTTACATAAATATCATCACAATATCTAAACTCTGCAACAACAATAAAACCTTAAAACACTGGATTGGATGATTGAATTCTAGGAGTCAAAAGTAAAAGAAAATGTAATTAAAGAAGCAGCAGTTTTGAATTTAAATGAATTTCACATATTTTTCAAAAGAAACTACGATGTGTTTGCTTTTTTTACTGAATATACTTGAAATCTGTACTTTTGTATTTGTTATCTGCCTTTCAATGATTAGAGAAGCATAATTAAGCCTCTAATTCACAGACAAATCACATAAGTAATGTGACAGTAAACTAATCAAGCAAAGAAACCCTGAAAAAAATATGTAACATCCAAATATAGCCTTAACAGCAATATTTCATTGTTTCCTTTGTTTTACAGCTTTAATGTTATTTTGCAAACTAAAATAAAAAGCTCTGCAGTTGTTTCTGCGCGGCTGACATTTACCAAAGACTTTAGATTGAGCACTAACCCTAACCCTGACATCATCCCTCTTAAATGTACGCCTAAAGATGTTTTCAGTCCTTTTTTTTTTGTTTTTTTGTTTATGTGAGGCGACCTCAACCCATCTTCTCCGTTCTAACGGCACCCACAAACAAAAATACTGCACTGGCCCCTGTGTCGCATCTGCAGAGGTATAAGGTTAGGTTTGGAGGTGGAGAGGCAACTAAGCGATGCAGATGAAGATGGAGGCGAGGGTGGGTGGCCATGTTTGTGTGTGATTGGCACCATTACGCTGACGCTCGGAGGCTCGGAGGTGAAAAAGGGAAGACATTTGTACTCCGTTGCTCATTCCGCATTTGCCTAATTGATTTAAACAAGTCTAATGCCACGGCGTTCTGTAGGTGTGCAGAGTGTTCGAGCATTAGGGCCTTGATTTGAAATGCAACGCACACACACACGCCATCCCACAACAAAAAAAAAAAACATGGAAGATTAAGCAAAAAAAAATAAAATAAAATAAAAAAATTCTGTTTTAATTGTCGCTGTCGACAGGGGTGCGAGATTACTGCAGGTCGTTATATATGCACGTATGTAAATTTTCATATTTAAAAGGATCAATTAGAGTGACGTTGTCTTGGCGGCAATTAAAAGGGCTGCTGTTTTTCTGCGTCTCCCAAAGGTTAATAAATAACCTGGTGCCTGAGACGTGTTATGGGGGGGGGGGGACTTGTTCAGAGGGTATGAAAAACACAACACACATCAAGCAGTGCACAAACACTGACTGCACCAAAAGCAAATAACTTCTGACTGAGATTATAGACTTGTCAAAGTCGCTTTATTGTGATACATTACAGAAATCTGCTCTTTTTTTTTTTACCAGCCTACTTTTTTATGGCTTTTCCCTTTTGATTGAACTGCATCACAGAAAATTAAGAACTCTCTTCTTTATTACCTTAGAAAAAAAAATACAACTGCTGCTTATGTTGCAAGCAAGTGGTTTCATGTCTAATTTTTTTTTATTCCACCTATAGAAGCATTTTATTTGATAATAACCTGAGCCGTTTCTGTTAGACACAGGCGCTCAGATTTTTATTTTAGCCCAATTAATGTCGAGTTAATAAAAATTGCAATATGACTTAAGACGTGCGTTTGTAGCTCAGCCAGTGGGGGGAACAGAACGAAAGAAAGAATGGAAAGTGTTGACAGGTTTATAAAAGCTGATAAAATAAACGCCACACTCTGAGAAAGCCTGTCTTTTCAAGAATTAAATGCTGTATATTTATTGCCTCATTAAACTGTAAAAAAAAAAAAGAAAAAGAAAAGAAAAAACAAGAAATGGCAACAACACAGGCTGTCTTCTTCAGATCTGCAGTAAGTATCACCTTTCTCCTTCGCTCTATTTTCCTTTCTGTCTGTAAAAAACAAACTAAAAAGAAAAAATAAAAAGAATCCCCGTTTTCCTTTCTCCACTCCTTCAGCCTGATTGGTAATAAGAAACAGGTCGCTCTGTTGGTTTGTTTTTGTTTCTTCAGTAAGGCTGTAATTTAGGACTCATGTTCAGTGTCTCTCCTCTCCGCTGGCTTGCAGAAGCTTCAGAGGCAGAGGAACAAAACTGCGGATAGAGAGAGAGAGAGAGAAAAAAAAAGAAATAATAATAAAAGTCTTTCCCTCTCAATGTGGAGCGACCCAAAACGAGCTGTGCCATGTGTC
This sequence comes from Anablepsoides cearensis, assembly GCA_032275365.1. Taxonomy (NCBI): domain Eukaryota; kingdom Metazoa; phylum Chordata; class Actinopteri; order Cyprinodontiformes; family Rivulidae; genus Anablepsoides; species Anablepsoides cearensis. The sequence continues at coordinate 11,340,493 of JAUBOC010000149.1, read as the reverse complement.
ATTCAAGTCTGATTTAGAGCAACTTAAGTCTCAATCAGAGCAGAATTGTGCTCTGGAGATTAACATAGACAGAAACAATCTCAGACTTTTAGTTTTCTCCCCTCTCCCCACAAAATCAAATAATTACTAATGTTAACCACAAGACAGGAAACACGTGCTGTTTGTTAAGGCTCGACTCACTTTGTGCCAACAGATTTTAGGCCTTAATTAGAGCAAACTAAAAACTTGAGCAGGGAAAAAGTATTTGATAATTGTTTGTTGTGAAAATGCGAGCACGCAAGATTTACAGCATTAGCCTCAAAGCAACGTTCTAATCTGTGAAACCTAAACAGAAATGGGATTTTGGAACTGGGAAGGGTTTGGCTTTGGAATCATTGATTGCTAATTTCCCATTAAAGTACAGCCTATAGTTTACATTTGTCAACACAGTAGTGGAACTCAGCACTTTAGGGCATTTCATGAAAAGCTTCTATTCAAATGCTGCTTGTTTTATTTATTTACTTGTGCTTCTCTTTAATTTTTTTAGCTTCATGCAAATATTTGATTATAATAAGCAGATGCTGAAGGTAAGATTTAATTTACAATATATCTGATTAAGTTTCATTGATGACAAACTGTGCCAGAATATGAAATACTAGGGATGCAACGATTCTCTCAAGACCAATTCAATTATCAATTTTAAGTTTATGATTATGAATATTTTTGATTTTTTTATTTATTCAACAAAATGAATTGTAGTCATTTTAACATCAGAATCTTTGTCCTTGTATCAAACTGTAACTGTCTGTTATCTTGGTGACAGGGTAACTTTAAAATAAATAAAAAATGTCATCACAAATCCTTTTGTGAACTAAAGTTATTAAAAATTAAACTGAATTTGCCATAAAGACATAACTTATTGTTTTACAATAACAAGGAAATTGATTCATTCCTTTTTATGAATCAATTTACATTTTAGGCTTTTAGATTCAATTCTCGATTAATTATTACATCCCTGAAATACAATCAAATATTTAGTTAATTTAATTTTTAACAGTAAAATGACACATGAATAAGAAGAACTATTAAATAAGGCTCAAACTTGGTCATACTATAGTCATTAGGTTGATATAATTAACTTTATTTGTTACTGGGGTCATTCAAAAATCTATCTAGAACAGATAAGATATTTACTGTTCAGAACTCCACTTCAGAAGATCTAAACTGTCATTTAATGGCTAATTTTGATGAACAGTTATACCTAATAAATACTGAAAAGTCAACCAGACAAACTGGTCAACAACATACTTCTTAGGCAATTAAATGTATTTTAGTATATGTTGATAGTGATATTTAATATTATTTTATTGTAAATAATGCTTTGTTCCAGTCATTAACACAATGGTTTAAGCTGGTTTTAAGTCAGTTTTAAAAAATCTGGTCCCTATAGAAAATGTACAGTGAGTCTTGAGTCAGAACATGAATGTTTTTTCTTTTTTTCTTGGTGTCTTTTTTGTGGTTTTGTCATGATTGCATTACAGACCGACCAATACTAGTCAATGAATGTCCATCTAATGGATTAGGCACCTCAAAACATGCATTATCCTCACTTTCAGCTTTCAGCAGAATGATGCCATAACAGTAAAGTTTTCAGTATTTATCAGTGTGATTTATTGCCCTCGTCCAGTCACACAGCACAATCCCACATATTGTCCAGATTAATGAAACACTACGGTTGTGCTTTTTGTGGGTATTTTCCTGCATTTGTTTTCCATTAGCTGGCCTGCTAACATCACTCTGCTCTGCTTGAAGCAGGTAGAAAAGTCATTTCTACCTCCTTAAATAGTAAACGCAGTAATGTTCCTGGTGTATTTGCGGCATGTGCGCCATTTTTCCTAAATGATGTCTAGACTTTTAAAAATCCGACCCGAAGCAGGGAGAGGTGCTGGAATGGATGAGAGGGAAGGCCTGCGCCATGCCAAGTTTGCATCCACACTCACCATGTATCTGAATAAGCTTTTTATATTACACTTAACTTAGACCAGATGGCTTCCACGCAGCGGGGCAGCCGCACACGCGTTGGGTCCCGGCGTCTATAGGTGTCTTTGCATACGGTGTGGTGCGTCTAGGCTGCATGTGTTCGGGTGTTTTGAGTTGATGTTTGCGTGCTTGTTTGTTGTTTTTTGTCCTCGTGCGCTGTGCAGCTGTGTGGCGTTGTGGCCGGTGGATTCATGCCTGGTTCAGCCTCCCCACCCCAAAAACCCCTCCACCCACCCACCCCCCAACGCCCCTCCTTCTAGTCAGTGGTTTCCAGGCTGCTGGCCTGCTTCACAGCAGCAGGCTGGCAGCCAGCAGCACTCATTGCTCAGATGTGAAATGCACATTTTCAGCCTAAGTTGCTCATATTTGATTATTTTTTAAAGTGTCTTATTAAATGACCAAAAAAAAAAAAAAATTGTTTCGCAGTAAAACACCATGGGTAGGTGGGTGTTCTTGCTGGTGTTTGTAAAATAGCACCAGATTTATATTTACAATTTTTCCATCTTTTAACAGTAAATTATGTTGTCAAACTATTGAGGCTTTTGATAAACTTGTGCACTTTATTTCCTCGTCGTTATATTAACTGACATTTTGGTCTGTGGCCACATTATTTTCTAAACCTTAGCAATTTCTACGGCTGCAAACGAAGACGCGTGTGCTCTCAGTTGTGGAGCTGCATGTCATGTTGTGTATGTCTTTTTCCAAATTGCTAGCTTTCCCCCTGAAAACCGTTCCCATCTTTTATTTCCTCCTCCTTCACTGGCATGTGTTTATTGTTTTTTTTTTTCTCTTCTTCTTCTCCTGCCGTCGTGACCACGCCGTTGCCAGATGCTCGCAAGATGGGATTATCAGGGAAAACGTTTGCGGCGCATATTTCTCACAAGGGCTCTCTCTGGCCAATTACTGTCCTGATGGAAGCCAGAGATTCTCACCAATTACATGCATTTTTTTCCCCCCCGTCTCATGCATGGACGCCGGCCAAGCCCCCTGTTCGCTCTGTCAGTGGAGTGCCGTCTCTGGCAGTGGCCTTACCGATGGCTGTCCAGAGAAGTGGCCAGAACTGGAGCTTGTCTCATACATTCAGAGGAGTAAAGGGCCTAAGCTGTGTGGAGGGGGACACCACATGTCCTATTTCTTTCTTAAGCAGTCGAAATAGAGAACTAGTGGCATTAAAAGCCCCGATTACATGTTTGATACCATGAATCAGCTCTTAACATCGCTGGCAAACACTTAAATGGGTTGTTGTGAGGACTTCACATCCCTGAGCTTATGAGAAGCAAAGATTAGGGCAGACAGAATCATCATCACAGCTATTGAAAACAAACATGGGTGGCTCGTTATGTGTTTATATTCTTGTCCAGTGCCCCGGTGGTCTCCCGCCGGTTGTCTTGGGCATCCACCTCCCCTCACAACCCTCTCAAATAAAAAAAAAGAAAGAAAAAAAAACCCACGTCCCAGAAACACTCCAGCAGTTGCAACAAGTTAAGGTTTTAGGAGGCTGAGACTGTAAACTTCTCCTTCCCCCCATCGGACCACAGTTGTTTTGTTGCTCTCTGTGGTTGCTGTGTGGCTTTTCAAAATTTCGGCTCGTCCAGAGAAATGGGATTTAGTTGTTTTTTTTTCCTTTTTCTTCAGCTGGACGCAAACAAACTGCACACAGTTTTAACACCAAACCAAATGACCTCTTTTCTTTTAATTTCCAGCTCCCTTCGTCCCGTCTACCTTCGACCTGCTCACAAACCGACACCACAATGTCTCACCTGGTTTAAGTTTGAAGAGTCTTACTTTATTTCCTTGCTTTCTTACACGTTCCAGCTCTCCTGCTGTAGGTGACACCAACACACCGCTACTATTTGTTTTATTTTATTGTTTAAAATATAGATTCAATTCAATTAATTCCTATTTTTTTGCAATCTTCTCTCTTTTGTTGCAATGTCTAGTCTCCGCTCCCCTCCGGTCTCCACTTAGCTTTGTGTAAATGTCACTCTTCTCCCCCCTAGCCGCTTCTCTCGATGCGCCTCAGATTTAGAGTTCGATCAGTCGCGCTGTCAGTGAAATATCACTCAAATTCAAACCAAACAATAAGTCATATTCTCATACGGGAGTGGAAAGGGGGGTGGGGGGGGGGACTTGTGTTGTTGTAATACCACTTTTTTAAGAGTTCCGTTTACAACAATAACGTCCATCTGAATCAATCAGTTGAATAATGCCACGCGCGTTTAAGACTGAATCAGTCCCCCTGTATTTATGTTTTGTCCAATGCATGTGGCTCGAATAAAAGAAAAACTAAATTCATTCTTCTTTGGACAATTTGATAACCACTTGTTCTGAACTGAATCGCCAACTTATTGTTGCCAAAACTCTTTTGCCAGAATTTACTTTAGGATACGCCACATCAACGGTTTCCCCGAAACACCACTTCTTGCTTTTATGAGATTAGTATGTTTAGGATATTACAATCATTTAAATAAAAATTCTCAATTAGGTCTGATTACAGCTTAAAAATATATATTCACTTTATTATCGTCTATGCTGACGATATTGTTATTTGTCTTTTCAAACAGGTTAGTAAACAGGCAATGAATGTGATCATTTTTAAGTAAAAAAATGATTTTTTTTTTAGTTTTCTGCTTTAACATGTTGAGAAAATAGCAAAAAGCTTATGCCTAATAATAAACAAGGCCTTTCTTTTCTGTGAAACTCTACAGGTGAGTCCAAAGGGTAAACCATAAAAAACTTTTCCATGTTTTCTAGCATCCTTGTCTTTTGCGGTTTCCAAGCCTGTTATTGAAATACAAAGGAACCAAGAGACAGAAGCAGTTTGTTTACAGCCTCTCTCTGCAGACTTGTAGTTGCAGGTACTGATAATGGCAGCTAATTTCAAAGGCCTTGTGGGATCTGTCCCCACCGCCGCAGTCTTGCTACTGCACCTTTTATGTGTGTGTGTGTGTGTGTGTGCAAGAAGAGGGACTAAAAAGTGAGCAGTTGGGTGATTAGCTGTCGTTCCTGTGAGCGCCTGGTCCCATGTGTCTGTGTGTTTGTATGTTTCGCCCCCTCACAGGGTTTTAATGCAGATTTGGGGAGGGTGTGGAAAGTCCAAACGAAGCCTTACCGAGGTAAGGAGGCTGAAATCTGAGTAAACCTGGTTGTATTTTTATTTGTTACTGTCCTGATTGATGTGAATAAGTCATGATGGTTTGTTAAAGAGAGATCCAGATACAGTAAGAGTGCAGCAGTGGTATGCATTTATCGCCCAAAAGATCACTCCCTTCTCTTCTCTCCACAGGAGATGGATTTGGAACAAGACTGATGGGGTTTTTCATCCAGCAGGACCGAGCCCACAGCGGCTCCGTCTTCAGCTCTGGACTTCAGGGACACCATGGTCGCCATCCAGCCGCACAGGCTCACTCCCTTCACAGAGGAATGCCTCGTGGCGGTGTTTTTTTTTTTTTTTTGGCTCTGTGGTTTTCTCATCTATTTGCTTCACTGTTGTCCCTCAGAGCCACAGTCAGTTAAAGATAGTCAGCCACATTAGAGCTGGAACACTGGGTTATTGATGTGGACATCAAATGTTCATTATTAGCATTGAGGTCTGCAGGAAATAAAACGATATGAAAGTGGATTCTTGGAGCTTTGCAGTGAGTTTTAAAACCAAACTGGAGGCACTTTTCTCTGTCTCCCATTTGTCTTCTTCCTCTTTAGCACTTCCATTAGTTCTCATCCCTCTTCTGTTTTCCTCTGTCTTCCACTCCTCCTTTGTCTCTGTCCCTTTTCCCAACGTGTCATTAACTGAACCTCTCTGGCAGCGTCAGACCCGAACAGGCCGGCTGAATAGAGATAGAGACAAAGATAGACGGAGCTTTACCATCTCTGCCTTTATGTCTTTGCGCACACGTTTTGTTTGTCTTCTCCGTCTTTCTTTTATTTCTTTATTTTCCCCACTTTCGGTGTTTTGGTAGTGCTCGTGTGCGCCTCGTGTCTGAGTCGGTTTCACAAACACCTCTGTCATTTTCTCCGCCGTGTTTACCTCACCGACCAGACGTCTCGGCGTGCCGTGAGTAAACTCTCCCATGCCTGCAAGCTTGCGCACACGTACGGCACCATCAGCGACAAACCTCATAAACTCTATCAGCGCATTAACGGCAGTCTCACGGCAGAGCACAAATTGTGAAACAGAAACCCTTTAAATCACTCACCGGACATGATAAATGGTAAACGCCACACTCCTTTCCCCCCCCTCCGCCCTTTCTAAATATTGTTCTCGTCTTCCCCTTTGTGAAAGACTTTCTGTTGGCCATCGTGGGAAGATCCATTTCTGTAGGCTCACAGATTTGAACAAATACAAAACTGTCTCTCTGTTAGAGCAGTTTCACTCAAGCCAAAGCTTCCCTTCCTTGTTGCAGAAACAGGGAGCAGCAAGGCTACGAACATGTCTGTAAAGCAAACAGTGCCATCTAGTGATGGGAAGATCTGAACTTGTCACTGATCTCAACCCTTCACAGGCAAAAAAATACATAAATAAATAAAAATATCAAGACTCAGCTGATACTTTGATATAAACTAAAAAATCAGAATTTATGGAACAAACTTATAAACATTTTTTTTAATGTGTGACTTTAGAGAGTTTTAGAGCTGCTTGAAAATAAAGAGTTTGTGGTCTGTCTGGAATTTCCTCGCAAACCCAGCATCTATTTTTAATTTGTTACCTTTTTTTCTCTATTTTCTCTTCTTTTATCACTTCCTCCACCTCATAAAGACAGTTAATTAAAACTCCCCGAGAGAGACAGAGAGAGTGCTTTGTGTGACGGAAAAAAAAAAGTAGTGGTTGAAACTAGTTTATGTCTCCTTGTGGAGAGATGATTACAACAGTGTTTGTCAAGATTTCCTCTTGACCTGTCACGTTCCCTTTTTGTGTGCATTTAAAAAAATAAAATAAAATAATGATAATATCTACATGCCTGACTATAGGACGGCGTTCAGTCTGATAGAGGTGATTACATCTCTTCTTCCTTTGCCCAGGTTGCGGGGAGGCAGCGCATCTCATCAGGTCAGCTTCTCATTGCCTTCAATTTGCTTCTCAACAACGCAGAGTTGATTAGAAAAGATATACAGGACCATGGATGGCAACCATTGAGATGGAGAGGTCACCAAAGGTATACGAGAGAGAAAAAAAAAATCACACCCACATAAAGACAACTTTATTATTAGCATACACAGCCAAAAAGGCCTTGAACATTATTAAAAAGACAAAACTGTGCAGAAGATAAAAGTTTTCCATAGACTGTAGGTTAACTAAGTTCTGGCCTGTTGTCACTAATGTGTTTTCCAGATAATGCATGTATGTGTGTTGGTGTTTAAGTATAGGATGGAAACTTGTTTATGTTTGGTTTTCTTCCTTCCCGGTGGCATTTAAATGGGCAAGCTGGATCCAGCCCAGCAAACAAACTGCAGATCCGCAATCCCTGATGGTTTTTGTCTTCGCCCGACCCTGATCTGTCCTGAGGTTTTCTTTCCCAAGAAAGAAAATCAACAATTATTAAACCTTTGTTTAACAAAACAAAGTTTAGTTGAAGCAAATGCAAAAATTTGTAAAAAAAACAAAAAACAAATTTTATCTATTAAAGATTCTAGACATTTTTATACATCCCTGTCCTCCATTAGTTCCTTTAAATTCTTATCTCCCCTACTTGCTTAAACCACTTGCCGTCTTTCATTCCTTTCCTCAGTACTTGGCAGGACGCCTAGATAGCATTCTCTGTCTTTCTCTCTTTGCCTCCTGACTCCCTCTCCTTCTCTGGTTGTCTTTAAGAAACCATTATGACCTCGCTGCACATGGCCCCGGGCCTGACGATGCTATCTGAAAGTCTTATCAGGGGTGTGGACCGTACCCGACCCAAGAGCCCATTTGCTTTACAGGGTGTTCCCACCATGAGCGACCAAGCCTTAGCTTGGCTTGACCAGCGGTGGTGCAGCCAGCCAGACCTTCACAGCCACCACCCATCTACCCTCCACTCCCTGAATAATTAACCCCCCCCCCCCCCCCCCTCCT
>JAUBOC010000149.1:11321400-11332415 GCA_032275365.1 Anablepsoides cearensis | reverse complement strand
TCCTCTCTTGGGGACCGCAGGCTCATGTACTACTGCCTGGCTCACAAACACGTAGGCTGTACTGAGTGTGTATTCTACAACACAGCTCACGTATCCATGTGTATTCAGATTCGTCAACGCAGCCAAGTGTGCACACATGTGCAACGATCTTGATTAGATCCTTATGCTTTTCGAGGCCACTGTTTTACCTTGGAGACACCATTACGGTGCTTAACGCCCACATAAGACTGAGCAGACCCACAAATTTATCAGAGAAGCCTTTACTGTAGAATATACCTTTGATTGGACCAACATAGATAATGGCTTTGTGAATCATAAGATGTTACGGTGAGATAGTCGAAGTGTCCACGTTAATATGTGGTGAACGTCCGAGTTGATGAAAGCCTATACCAGTTTTGTGGCAGGAACAAGTCAGATGTTTAACAGCTGCGTTTCCTGCTCAGGTGGTCCACAAAATGAATCCAGACTTTAATGTGAAAATACATTATTTTTGCAGACATTAAAGTCCCCCATGGATGAGACTTCCTGACCGTTGGGTCGTTTAAGATGATCGACTTTTTGTAGCGATTGATTCATACTGACTTTGATGATGATTCTTCAACTTGCATGGAGACTTTAAGGTTTTTTTTTGATTTAGAGTATAACTTTTAGCAAAAACATTGATACTTGAATGCACATGCTCAATGTTAGTCTCTTGAAAAGCATTGGGGTCTAGATATACCAATATCATGCTGGCATTCGGTTCTTCGAAATAGTCACATGTACCCATGTTTCAGCTGTTTTCTGCAGTCACCTGCTGAAGTCTTACAACCTAAGTGCACCAAACTTCTCATCATCTTATCAATTTTAGGCTTTTTTCCCAAAACAACTGCTCTGTTTTGTGTTTTAACAATCACTTTGTGATAAAGGACGCAGCCATGTGTGTGTTTGTGTGTGCGCTATAGTTTACACGTAGATAGTGTTTATCAGCGTTGGGATCTGTGATCTCTCCAGACCGAACTCTGCCTAAGTCTCAGTGTGAGTATCATTTTTTGTGGACTGTCTCGCATGGTTGTGAGCATTACATGTGTGTGTGTGTCCGTGTGTGTGTGTCAGAGAAAGAAAGAGAGCATACCTCAGGAGTAAGCTGAGCCTCGGCAGGGTGAATGGCTCCAGTGTAGGACGACTTTGTCACAACTCCAGCCTGCTGCTCTTTGAATAAAGCAGGTCAAACAATGCTGACTCCTCCACTGTAAGCCAGCCTGCAGTCAACCTGTTCATTTTTCACTCAACAATAGCTCTGTTCTTAAGTTACAACAAACTGAAGCAACCTCATAAAACCCATAACTCTTGATGCTCGTATGCTTTTTTTTTCCTTTACTCTGTCGTCCTGAAAATACCTTTTACTTTCACCTCACAATCAAGTTCGAGGATATAAAGAAGATTCTCAGTAGATGCTAGGATCCAATAAAACTTGTTTCTTCCATGTATTTAGCTGATTTCATTACGTCATGATATATAAAACATGACTTAATCGTGCACTAAAGTGGTCTGCAGACATATGTTGTTACCACTTTCAGCTCTGTCATATTTCTGACCTGACAAGCAACACGCTGTCTCATCCAAGCAAAGAGAGATTTGTTACAGAGTTGGAAAGAGAAAGAATTTCTAGTGCTGGCTTCAAGCTGATCGGGGTCTTTTCTGCTGCGATTTGGAGAAAATGCAATATTCTTTATGAAAAGTTTTATTAATTTTGACTTTGGACAATCAGAAACAGCTTGGAGTGTGCCAGGTCTCACTGTAGGAAATGGAAACTGTCCCATTTTTTTCATTTTTTTTCTATGTGACCAGTGGGGAAACCTCAAGATGAACTCTAGTAAAGCCAATTCAACACTTTCCTGTTAACCCAATCTGCAGTACGCTTTGGTTTAAGTTTTAAATTATAGTCCAACTGAAGCTGAACTGCATGTTTTGTCCTTTTCATTCAGTCTATTAGCTGTAGCAACGTAGCTTCAGTGAACAATGCTACTGCTGCCATGATTATTACCAGTTGTTTGTTTTGATGTACATTTTTATGTGTTCATGTTGTCAGCTACAAACTGAAGACAAGTTAAAGGATGTCGAATCAATAGGAATTGGGAGGTTCTTGGCAATTTAAAAAAATCTAGAATTTAAAAATCTAAATAGTTGCAGTTCCTCTCAGATTGATGGTTTAGTGACTCTGACCATCAGGATCAAAGGGTCCAAATCTATCGTCTGAACTTGGCAAAGTGGCTTACATATGTTATGAATAAAAACTTTTGTTCAAATCTTCACTAAGCTCTATTGATTTTCCACTTGTATTGTGAATTGTTCGATCCAGAGATGGCTGTCAAACTGAATGTTTTTCTGTTGGCAAAACAAGTTATCATCTGCTGTCACTCATGATCCAAATGGGAATTTAAGAGGCTTTGTCAACTTGAAAAACTGTTTAGAAATGTTTGCAATGCTAGAAGAATCCAAAAATATTGTAAATTTTGGGTTATTTCATTGTAAAATTCCACAGTTCTGATCAAACAAATATAGATTTTAAGTACCTGCACAGTTCTTTTAGTCTTTGTGCCTGAAAATAAAGAAAAAATTCAGAAATGATAATGAAATTCTAGTTCTGCTAACATCCATTTTGGTAAAAATCAGCTTAAAGATGCATTTCTTCTTTTTTCAACTGTTCCCTCTTCAGGGATTTTCCACAGCGACTCATCCTTCTACCAATAAACTCACTGTCCCTCCTCTGCACGTCCAAACCATCCCAGCCCCTTTCTAACTTCAAGATGCATTTATATCCATATTTATATCTTCAAATTGGTTTGAATTAAAAACTCACCATTAATCTTGCTTTTTGTTGTTGTTGTTTATTAGAGGAGTTCATCTCAGCATCTTGCAGGTTACATCCATGGAAGTCAACCTCCTCCTTTAGCCAACTCACCTATTAGAACCTTAATGAAAAGGGTCTGCGCACACAAGGAGATAAAAGCACAGCAAGACCAATAGTGCTCCATTTATTCCAGCAGTCAGATGGTATATCAAGCACGTACCAGCTGGGTGCAAGGTTGAATGAGTAGTTTGCATTTCCTATTGCCAGCCTTTCATGCGCCAGCTCCAGCTTATCATTCACCAAACAAGTAGTTGGCTTTGGCATGAATAAGCCTCACTCTGGCTTCTCACACTTATTTAATTTATTTTTTGCCTTCTTCAAACTTCCATCTACTTTCAAAAACAGGAGGCAATTCTAGCGTTTATGATCCATGACACATAACAACTGTATATGTCTCACATTCCCCCCCGACTTCCCTTTGCCTCGCGGCCCGACCAGTGTGCACATAATTTCTAACCCTGGCCCCCGATACGCCACCTGATTATTATTTCTAGGCAATGGGATACTTTAATTGCCCTCTCCACTCCACTTGATTGGAGATGTGAGAGAAAATAACCCCAATATCCAGAGGAGAGGGGCGGGCGAGGATTTGGCATTCCGGGGTCCCGAACCCTGAGAGTTTTAGGACTCTAAAATAGATTCAGTGGAAGGAGGCACAAAGATGAAGCATCTCCGTTAGACTTGGATGGATGGATAAAGGAATGTAACTTGACAACTTCTGCAGATTGGCTATAATGGCAAGCACAGGTCTGAATGTGGTAATGCCACTGTATTTTCATGTGGAAGGGCTAAATATCCACAACCTGAAGAGTCTTACTAATGATTGATCCTTTTTTCTTTCCAGATGTGTTAATTGGACATTTGGATTGTTGCACGCCTGGAGGAAGCTGCCTTAACTCAGCTGAGGTCCAGAAAACAGTACAGAATAAGGACATCTTGATGTGTTTGTTTCCACTTCTACACTAACGTTTTTTTCTTACCGTTTCACACATCTATTATCTTCTGCTTGTTTCTGAGTCAGGTCACAGGTGCAGCAGTGTGAGAGGCCTAGACCACTATTTCCACAGCCACCTCTTCCAGCTCTTCTGGTCGGACCCCAAAGCAGCCAAAAAACACAGGAGCTGATTTTATCATTGCATCGCTCCTGTCAAAAGACATGCAAACTTGATAGTGATGGCAAAGCTAATTTATTAACGGTGTGTAGTATTAGATGAGAGAAATAGCAGCACCCAAACCACCTCAACTTACTCCTCTCATTGTGGAAGAGCAGCGGCTCTAATCAGAGACACTTCGGAATAAATAAAATTATTCTATCACTAAGGGTGAGTCCAGCTACAGAGCCAAAAAAAAAAAAAAACATTTCAATTGCCTGTACTTGAAATCTCGTTTTTTTGGGGGTCACTAGCTAAAATCTGTGACCATAGGTGAGGTAGGTAGTTTTTGAGTCACAATTTAAAGAAATGAGGAATCCAGGAGATCCAATCTAAATTAGTCAGGTTAAAACTTCCCGCTATTGGTTTAAAGCCTAAAACATAACTAGTCAGCCAAAATCAAAATCAGACCTTTTCCTGAAAACTCAGACATCATAGACATGAACACAGATAAAAAGTTGCTTTTAAAAGCCAACCTAAAGGAGCTATTTACAACAAACAAAAGTAGACAGAAGGTTTGGACAACCCGACAGATGAGAAAGAGACTTTTTTTAATCTGGTCAGGCTGTTTGGTCATAGCTGTGCTGCAGTAAAGGCTTGGCCAGGCCATATTGGAGCAAGCTGGGGCCAAAGGGGAGAAAGAAGGGGGCCCAGCACTACACAGACGCCAGTCCCGCCACAATGAGCCGATTTAGGCCCTTGTGGTTTGGGCTCGGGGCTGGCTGCCAGCTGGAGCACTCCCCAATTTTCTTACTCTTCTCCATTTCTGCTTTCCTTTATTTCTCAAGTTTTTTTCTTTTTTTGCCAGTAGTTGCGTTCACACACTGAATTAACTCCAGCAGTAGGACCTGTTGTAAAGATTCAATCAGCTTTTCAGCTTCTTTTAAAAGAGATTATTATGTTTTACATTTATTAAGCTAAAACACCTATTTTTCAAAGTTTAATAACTGTTTTTGAAACACTCCTTTCCATCATCAACTGGTGGCCCGTGGCCCAAATGTGGCTATGAACTAACCTCAGAGTGGTCCAGCTCATTCTGCTGCCAGAAATACAAAGAAAATAAAAAGATTTTCATGAGTCTTTATAAATTCCTACATACAGTAAATTCCTATCGTGGTGCAGACCATGAATTCAACACTTTTTGTAGGCTAAAAAACATTGAACCCACAATGCAGTCTGTTTTTATGATTCAGGAGTTGGTGTTGATAGCATAATTCAACAATGTGTGTTTCACAGTCCTGAACATCAAACTGACGCTAAAAAGCAAAGATTTAACAGTTCATGGCAGAAAAAAGTTGATGCATTTGTATTTTACAGTCTAATCCAAAAAGCAAAGTGTTCAGTGTGCAGCAGTGTAAAACTTCCAGATCACAGAGAAACTGACTGAAGCAGATAAGTCCACAAACTGTTACGAAACAACTGCACCATGATGCATAAGTCTGTTTTATTTCAAAGTTAAATCATTTAGAGAAGAGCTGCTCAGTTTACTTTTAGAAAAACACAAGTTCAAACTTTCTGTGAGAAAATTTCAGCTTTTTAAACAATGAGGGTTGATCAGAAAGTGTAACTGTTCCTTTATTCCTTTACTGTGTGACATGTCGGAACCTTATATATTCAAATTTATTAGTTTATTTCAACAAAGAAATTTAGAGTATGCTTTGCTTTAATTCAGTTTAAAAGTGAGGGATAAAAAATATTGCTATAACATTGATTTAAATTGTTTGATAACCTTTTGATCATATCTGAAAGACACATTATGATCAAATATTAGAAAATGTAAAAAAACAAAAAACAAAGTATAACCAAGTAACAAAGTAATCCACCAACTCTGAATTTCTGTCAGGAGTTATTTTTTTATTTACCCTCAAAGAAGTAGCTTATTTTGAGACATTAATACAGGGCTATTCAAATAAATTGTTCAGTGGTTTACTCAAAATCAACAGCTCTGCGGCAGTATTATTATCCCTCACCATTTAAATGTGTTTATATTATTGTATTGAATGATACATTTAAAGTTTACCATTGATATAAAAACTATTTTTTTTTTTTAATTAAGTAAAACAATTTTAATAATTTTTTTAGGCGGGCCAGACAGAAAAATCCATGGGTCGCATTTGGCCCGCGGACCCTGACTTTGGCATGTGTTTTAAATCCTCGATGTAAGTTATACTGACACCTTTCAAACTGTATAATTTATCTTTTTACACTCATCTTACAATAACAAGAATTGTCAGTTTTTCAATTGTGTTATATACTAATATACATATAGTAAGATTGGGGTTTAATTCTACACAGCAGGTAAAACAAATCACAGCATTTAAGTCTTTTGGAGGTGAAATCAGATGTTTGTCATGCCCTGATTTATTGGAACAATACTGAAGTGTAGTGCCATCAAGTCACTGCTGTCTGAACCAGTGGCCTGTCTGTTATTGAGTCTTTCTTTAGCTGCTCCCTCTGACTCACTATTGTCCTCCAGTTCTGTCTTTATTGTCTGTTTTTCTGTGGGCCGGCAGCAGCAGGTGGGCGCTGACACCTCCTGTCCTGTTCTTGTCCAGGTGACAGAGTCTAGCTGCAGGTTCCCTTTCGGCTCAGTCGCAGGGGGTATAGGTCACGCCCCATTGCTTCTCCACATTGCTTCATCACACCAACCTACCTGTTTGCCTGCTTTGCTGCCCCCAACCCCCCACCTGGGCTGTCCTCATAAGAAAAGGGTGGAAGGGTGAGGACAATAGCCCCTGTGTTGCTCTCTCCCCTCCTTACAGGAGGAATGTTTACCTCACTGCTTTAAAAGATGAGTCCCCTTTATTTTCCTGCTCTCGCTTAATCTCTCATGCCTGCTACCCTCTTCGGCCCGTCCCTCAGTTTCGACCGGTCCTGTCTCATGCCCCTCTGCATGCCATGAGAAAAAACCCTCTTTGTTTTCTTTGTACCTGTGGGAGTGGTCAGAAAAGGCACAATGAGGGTGAAGGGTGGTGTCTCGGCCTTGTGTTTGGCTTCAGACACCCCACTGTTTCGGCACGCCTCCTCCTTCTCCTGTCCATTCCTCCGTTCTCCTTCTATCCCACGGGAGACAGCTTAATAAGGAGGTATGGGTCTGCCATCCCTTCGTCTTTATCATTCGCTCTCTAATTAAGCTTGTCGCCTTGGGTCGGTTCTTTTTTGTTTGTGTCCGCGTGACAGACCCGAGACAACTGCGACTCAAAACACGTCTTTCCTAACATTATCCTCGCTAACTTCCCCTTCCTTCATCTCCTCTTCCTCTTCCGCGCCTAAAGGGTCAGTTTACCCAAACACCAAAGCATCCCTTGAGGAAGTTTGTCGGCTGATGGTGCATAAAAGATGCTTAAAGCCTTGTTAGCAAGTTTACATTTACACCTGCGGCATGTCCAAAAGTTTTTAAACTACCCATCTCCTCATACTTTGCTTCAGTCTTCCTTGTAATGTTTTAGAGTGTTCTTGAAGGTTTTATGACAGTCCTTTAAAGTGCACATATTAACCCACGTCCAGAAACCAAGTCCGTGACAAAAATCCGGATTGAAAACTTGCAGGAAGTCAGTTTTGTAAGAAAATCGAGCCGATAGAGGATAAAGACAGAGAAGCAGGAGCAGTGAACAAGAAGGGAGGTGAGGAAAAAGAAGCAAAGTGTCGGGTGGACAGGTGGGCGGTGAGGCTTCACCTCTCTGATGACCTGTCTTCTTTGAAGTGATTACCGCCTTGCTGGGGACTTGGAGAGTGGGACAATGAGCGTCACACGCAAGGCCGCATACTTTTAGGCCTCCGTCACGACGCGGTGGTGGCGCCTGTCTAGACACCCTCAAACAAACCGGCTGCAGACACAGAAGTATGAAGGCATGCAGGGAAATATTTACTGTAGATACTTAAAGTGTATTTGACATACAAATCTTTCAAATTCAAAATGTAAAAAACAATCCTTATATCTAAGAAACTTGGCTTAATACACATTTTGTTACAGAACTGGCACATTTTATTTGTAAAGTGAAACAGGAAGTGACATCAAAGGGGAACTCCCTGCTCTTTGTTTATAGAAACAATAGTATTTGAACTCCGACTCTTCTTCATCTTTCTGATGGTGTCTCAAAATAATTCAAACATCAGATTCCTCTCTACAGTCTGTGTTGTTGGCTGTTGTTGCAACATTCTGTTTACATGACATTCCCCTTTGACATCACTTCCTGTCACTGTACATGCAAATATCTCAAGAATTGTTTATCTCAGTGGTGTGATATGTTGTTTTCAAATACATTGTCAATGTTATCTTTCCAAAAATGCATTCATATTTATTGCAAAAAAAATGATGTCACAGGCACTTTAAGGTGGATGTTGGTAACAACCTGGGCAGACTGCAAACACTGTTGGTGGTGTATCTTTGCTTGGCTTGTTATTGGATTAAAGAAGCATAAAGCAGCATTTCAACAGAGACAAATAGCTGCAGTCAGAAAAAACAGTTATGCCTTCTGAACTCTGCAAACCAATTAAAACAAATTAAATAGGTGACAAAAATATTTTATGAATTTCATTGAAACCTGATGAGGGGGAGAACAGCATGAAGGATAAATGTAGTGGCTCTTTATTACCTGCTGCCATGAAAGGTAGGCAGTAATGTGATATGCTGTGTCTGTGTTGGTTTGTCTTTTAGCAAAAAGTGAATACTTTTAAGTTAACTCAATTCAAGATGGCAGCTGCTGCTAGTCAACTTTAGCAAACACAAAAATGGCTGTAAATTGACAGATACTGAGCAGACATTTGGAGTGGTAAGAGTCATCCTCAACACATACGTTGAGCACTAACACTTAGCTGCTAGATATGCAGCACAGCAGGTGACATGCATTCATTTGGCTTTTATATTTGCTGAAGGTAGATACTATTTTTATGCCCCTATTGATTTTTACCTATTCCATGTATGAACACATGCAAGCTGCTGGACAGAAAATTTAAGAGAATAATAGTTATTTTTTTTTAAATGGTGTTCAGAGGAAGTGTTTCTTTACCAGCTTCTAAAGCAACTGTGTGCAGCCAAATAAAACATAAACAGTTGCAGATTATTTGCTGTGTTTGTTACTTTGAGGAAGTCGTGGAGGGTGTGCTTTTTGTTTTGGGGCTGAGTAGGGGGCCAAGTTTCATTGTGCCCTGTTTCATTTTGTTTATTTTTATCCGACTCTGGCTTGTAATTTAGGTCTGCATAAAGTTTTGGTTGGTTTGTTTTATACTTCTCCACTCTTGGAAGAGATTCAGCTCACTTGATCCGATCCTTCGTGTCCCCGCGTGTTCGTCTCTCCTTCTCGTTGTTGCTCTGATGTCCCCCACGCTCCACATCAAGAGGTTTCATTAGTGTTTTGGGGGAGATCTAGCCTGGTTGTACGCATGCAGCAGGAAGCCACAGTTGATGTGGAGGCTGTGGAAGTGCTATAGAAGTGTGCATGTGTGCATGTGTTTATGAGAGGGAGTAGGGGTATCACAGCACTCTCTTTAAAAAAAATCATTTTGTCATTTCCTAATGATAGGTTTGGTACCACAGCTACTGGGTGTGGTGCTTGAGAAAGCCATAAAGCTCACAGTAAGTCACTGTGTCAGAGAACATGCAGACACACGCACCAACATTCACATAGCCAAAGATGCACAATGTTCTTTATTCACTTTAGATTTTAAATTTTATGTCATTTGACCAACATAAATGTGCCCAACCTTAATCTGCCAGCACCTACAAAATGCATTTGCAGCAGGTTGTATTAGGATTGGACTTGTTGGCAGGATGCAACATGTGACACTTCTGCCCTATCACACTAGATGATGACCACAGTACACTCTCCATGATTCACTGAAACATGCTTGAATTTCAGCAAACTGGGTCATGGTACTCACCAAATAGGCTGTTCTTAGTTTTTTTTTTTTTTTACACATCTCTAAGATTATTTTCTGTGCTATCACCATGCAACAACCCCGGATAGATATTTTGGATTGCATCAGAATGAAGTTAGGAGTTAGAAAATCACATCAGTCCAATTCAAGATAGTCACTATACTGTAGCTAATTGTTGGTGGTCAATACAAGAAAATGACTCTTAACTCAGTTTCACAAACAGTGAGCCAACAGATGATGTAGTAGTAGCTGGGAGTCATTCACAACACATACTCTGGGTGCTAACACCTCACAATATTGTGTGTTCGAACTGAAGGCGGTCAGTACTGTCTGAAGATGGTGAGTACAGTCTGATGGTTATGAGTAAAGTCAGTGAGTAGTACCATCTAAATGCACTGAGTCTGGTCTGTATGTGATCATTAAGGTCTAAAGGCAATTAGTATGGTCCCAAGGCGATGGGTACGGTCTGAAGATGGTGAGTACGATCTAAAGCATGGCTATTCAACTAAATCACTCCGGGGGGCACAGTTACTGTAGACCAACTGCTGAGGAGCCGAACATCCAGCAATTAAAGCCATTATGTAATTAAACCAAGTATTACAAAGATCTGTTACCTTTGAAATAGTTAATTTTGCTGTATTTAATCATGAATACAACATACAGAACCATATAAAAGTAGTAATAATTAAACAACAAAAACAAAAAGAACACTTTATGACTCATATTTAACACAAATTTGATTTTGACATCTCTGACTTGCCAAATTTTAAACCAATTTTATTTTCACTTTCATAGTTTTGTCTTCCACTGCTTGTAGTTTTAACTGTCTCGAGTGTGCATTGAAATGGCTTTTACCAGGTTTTAGCCACAATTCTGATGTTTCTGTAGATACCAAACATGTTTATGTTTAACTAAAACAACTTAGCGTAATTAAAGTAGAAAACCGTGGTTTTGGGCTTAAGAGATGAATGAACCAAATGGGGGGCCGGACTTTTTTTTTTTTTTTTTTTTTTTTTAATAATTTTTATTAATTTAATTAAATTAAAAAAAAATAAATAAAAAATAATAAAAAAAAAAAAAAAAAAAAAATTAAA
>JAUBOC010000149.1:11308285-11320930 GCA_032275365.1 Anablepsoides cearensis | reverse complement strand
TACTTGAGTAATTATTTTTCAGCCTACTTTTTACTTCTACTCCTTACATTTTTACACAATTATCTGTACTTTCTACTCATTTTTAGTAAGTAGAAAGTTGTTACTCCGTTTTTATTCTGGCTTGTTATTGTTAAAAAAAATACTATCCTGATAAATTGTGCCTCTAGGATAGAGTGAATTTAATTGTAGTGGGATAAGAAGTATACAAATATTCTAATATATTCTAATAATCAGATACTTTAAGACTTTTACACAAGTAATATTTTTAGAGGAGACTTTAACTGTTACCAACATAACCTTATGATAAGATACTTATACTTTTACTCAAGTATCACTTTGGAGTACTTTATACAACACTGGTCAAAAGGCAGTGTGTGTGGACTGAAACAGTGAGGATCTTCAATCTGTCTTGATGTGTTCAGAGTGCTGCTCTTGTGACAGCCGGCTGAACACACAAACATGTTTAGATGTCACTGTTGGTTGCTGAAACCAGCGAAGAGCAAATGTACACACCACACACGCTCGCAGACACTAGTGCATCACATCTGAAAGGCGCGCAGGTGCACACACACTCGCAGACACTTGCAGGAAGGAGAAGATTGACACTGGCTGCTACCTGAGCCCCCCGCTGCACCTCCCCAACTCGTCTGTTACCTGCTTCTCGTCTCATCGTAGGTTTTGATCTCTGAGCTGTCACGGTCTACCCCCAATGCCTGTCTGCACACACACACACACACACACACACACACTCACACATGCGTTTAACAGTGAGTTCTCCAAAGCTGGCAGCCGTGGCCTAAGCATATGAAAGAAGCTCTTTCACTCAACCCTCTTTTGATGCTGATCGCTAAAGCAAAGTATTTCAGGATACACAAGTCATTATGGGTTTAGCTCCACTCGGGCGCATTCAATTGACCTTATTAGTTCTGGGAATATGTGTGTGTAATGCAGCACAGTGAAGCTGCTGTTTTAGCAAGGTACTGAGAGAGAAAAAAGAAGGAATGGAAAATGTAAATGAGAGTGAAAATGTTCTGCACTGTCCTGAGTGTGAAAAAAATCACGGCTGCCTTGTCTTAGATACAGAAACAGATGCAGCGAGAGAGGGAGGAGAGAATAAATGCAGGGAAGAGGAGTGCAGATGGATGGATTTTTTCCTCTTTTCCTCTCTGAGCCGTCGTGACAGCTCCTTTCATCCTGCCTGAGGCCCCAGTGTTAGTGCTGGCATTGCACTCTGCCTGCCACTTTATCTTACACACACATACATCCACATACACACGTCAAACCCTCTTGAACTCTGATTCTTTTGGGTTTTTTTTTTTGTTTTTTTGCAAGGCTCCAGCTACAGCACATGAAATCTGTTTATATCATTTGGTAGCTGTGAAAGTGTTGGTTTGGACCACAGAGTCGGCCTCAAATCCATAGCTTAGAAAAGACGAATAAGAAAAAAGAGACAAATGGGGAATTGGACAGTTTCATCTTTGCTTTCTGAGAGATAAACTCTGCACATCTCATCGACCTGTTCAGTTCTGACTGTGTCAAATGTGTGTTTTCTCTTAAAGTGATAGTTCAGAAGTTGGATTCTGATAAAAAGTTCTAAAAAACGAATATTGTACCTGTTGTAGATAGCTCTTTAAATCAGGGGTTCTCAAACTTTTTGGGTCTTCGGATGCCTTACAAGAGTAAAATAAATAAGTCCAGGGACTCCCTCATAAACCTCAGGTGGATTTAAAAAAAATGTACTGCCATTGTAACTATTTTAAATGCCATGGGAATATTTACTTATTTATTCATTTTTTTGCTTTGGTAAATACAGGGCTATCCAAATGGTGGCCCGCGGGCCACGTCCAGCCAGTGGGTGACTTCCACTTTTCACTTAATTTAATGTAAAAATAGATTGAAAATTATTGTAAATGTAAAATTGATGTTTTAATGCACCAAAATAAAATGAAAAGGTAAAAAATAATGATACTTGTTCTGCAGTGGTTCACCTTCCATTAATGGACAACGTCCCTCTGCTTGGGGAATGTCCAGACCCTGAGTTGCTGGATTTGAGTAACCACGGTCCCTGAAGCAATTTATTTGAATAGCCCTGGGTTAGTAGGTTTGTTTTACTTTGTTCACCATATACATTTATGCATTTTTTAAAACAAACAACAAAACGAACAATTTATTACAATTTTTTGAGAAACCTCAAGCTACGGATGACTGACGGGATTCTTGGATCCCAGTTTGAGAACCTCTGCTTTAAATGACATCAGTTTTAAGATTACTTGTTTTTTTTTCTGACTGAATTGATGAGCTAATACAGTCTGAGTGGGGCCAAGACCAAAGTTTAAAACAACTCCAATTCAAACCGTTCACAGCAGCTCAAGGCAAACACTAAAACCTTTACATGAGTTTTACATTGTGCTGTTCTTTTGGTAGGAATATTATTATAGTCCTAAAGAGCTATACCTAGCTGCTACTGCTGCTGTTTGTGCAAATAATCATGTTTATAAGCAAGAAACACAGAACTGACAGCCATATAATAGTTCATAAACTAAAGTTTGCTCTCAGCCTCACTTGGATTAGCTCTCATAGAGCTATCTATAACAGGTAAGATAGTAAATGCTCAGAACCTTTCAGAGCACCACAAAAAAGATCTGAAATATCACTCCAAGTATTCCTTTCCCCTGACTCCCTCCCTCCTCGCTCTCTCCCCCTCCATCCCTGTGGCTCAGCTCCATTAAGCTCCAGCACGGTGTTGCCAGTTTCTAACGATTATTTGGTAAGAATGGCATGCTCCATTTACGGCGCTGGCTGGATGCTTATCTGGCAGTTACTGGCCAGCGTTTTGAGACTCGGGTTACAGAAAATACTTAATGGCTCATTACCGAGAGCAGGAGCGCAGTTAAGATGGTATGGTAACACTTTACCGCTCAGATTCCTTGGAAGATTTATTTCTTTTTCTGGGTTTCTTATTCAGGCCTGACCTAAACTATAAAAACATTATCTGTGAATCTAAAACATCCACACCTATAGCCTCAGAAGAAAGTGGGATTATTATTCATGGATGATGTGGAATGGTTTTTATGGTGTTATTCTTTGAGGTGAATTTGTTTTGGGGGAAATTGTCCAACTTAACAAAGTCTTTTTTTTCTTCTTCTTCTACACGTAGCCTGGAGCTGGGATGCGTGCAAAAGGTGCTGACGTCCCAGGTTTCCGTGGATCGCCTTGCCTTGTAATTAAAGGCGAGTCACAAGAGCACCGCCGATGCTGTCACTCCATAATCACAAGCCTGGCTGTGGACGCTCCCTCACACCTCTCCTTTAGCTCAGCTGTCTGTTTCCCTCTCGCTCTCATTAGCTCTCTGTTTACTTATCGGCGTTACTGTTACTGCCAACAGCTGAGCCCTTTCTGTCCTAATATCCAAAGGCATCATGCTTCAACTAACAGTGTGTGAATGAGTAGTTTTGACGTTAGTTAAAAAGCTGTTAGCTGCAACCCTAAGTATGATGGTACCACCTCCATACCAGAATTTAAAAGTTACTTTACTTAAGATTCATTTTTTTTGCACATATTTACCTCCAGGAATCTGTTGCTAAATCTAAAAAGAACATTTAAAACATTTTAAAGTCTTATTTTCAAAATGCGCCAGACTTGTTCAGAAGTTTATTTATGAGCCTGAGGATTTTATTTTTTTTTATGTTTTTTTGCTTCATTTTGAACCCTGTACTTCAGAGTCTGTTGAAGACAAAGCTTTAGCCACATGGTGGATCTTCCAGATTGAGACGTCAAGAGAGCAGAGCTGTTTAGGACGGCGGTTTTAGACGTGCAGAACTCGCTGCAGTTTTCCTCTTTAGCAGTAAGCATTCAGGAACGGCACGAGAAGAAGAGTCGAGAGCAGTTCTTCACATTGTAACTGAAAAGATGCACTTTCAAGTCTTTAGATGCTTTTTTAGGTTGTGGGTGGAAATTATCAAACTTTGAGATGCATGTGGCTTTTTCCTAATAATAATTCTAAACAAAACATTAAAAAAATCAATCTTAGATATCGAAGAACTCAAACATTTTGGTAACAAGTTCTCTTACGTTTTTTTTCATTGAATATTTTAATATTTAAAAAAATCTAATAATTAGATTTATTGCAGAATTGTTGTCTTTACTGCTTTCTCGGACCAATTGTGTGTGTGTGTACTTGTTTTGACTACAGAGTGAGGACCATTTGTGCCATAGTTACTATCAAAGTGAGGTCTTTGATGTAAAGTTAATTTTAGGAAAAATGTCTGGGTTAGAAATAAATACAGTTAAAAAAGAAATGGAAGTCAATACAAAATCCTCAGTTTGATGCAAATTCATGGATGTGTGTGTGTGTGTGTGTGTGGGGGGGGGGGTATTATGCAAAATTGACTTTTTCAGCTTCATATGTTATAATGTCAGAGTGTTGCTATGATGCAAAGTCAAATTTATATTTTTATAACAACAAAAGGCAACATAGTTACTTGATTGTGAGAGAATTGAAGGATGAGCCTGAAAAATACATATTATCCCCCCTTTAATTTTTGACTGAATTTAGAAAACACTGGATCTAAATTAGAGGTTCTAATTCTGAAGTCATGTAGAATGTAAGGAACCATAAGCAACAAGGTTTTCATAGTTCAGTTTATAGTTTTGGATCGGCATTTTTCTTCTTGATGTCTTAATCTCCCCAACAAACTCAACTCCTGCACAAAGTCAAATTGTGGTGTTAAGCTTCGTTCACAACTCCTAACCTGTAAATTTCAAATGCACTTAAAAGCCTAAACTCTTTACGACTCTAAACCGAGCTCATATTGGTGCCAACATGTCTGCAGCTCTGCCACTCGTCAGCTCATCTCTGCGAGCAGTTTTGTTGTTTTCTCCTCTCGAGTAAACAACACCTCCTTCTCCTCCTCCTCGACTCTCATTAGGATCCAGTTGCAGCAGCCGACACTTTTAGGGAGCGGGGCCAATTACCTCTTAGTGCTTTCGCTATTAGCCGACATGTAATCAACCGGGTTATTTCCATAAAACAAGTCACAAAGAGTTAGCTGTGAGATGCTGCAGCTTGCAAGCAGCAGCCCTCTTGCTATTTGCAGCCTGTTGCTCGGTTTGAAAGGGAACCAGCGGCTTGATGTACTCTGTTATTTAAAAAGCAGCTGCAGACACCTTCGATGAGACAATTAGGACCTCTGTCCCCCCCTCCCATCCCTCCATACTCTTAGGCAAGATATGGTAAACTGAGGCTTTTTTGTTAAAAAGCTGCTTGTTTTGCAGACTCGATGCCTTCCCGTAAGGCGAGAGACAACAAGCACAAGTCGTCATTCACGAACAATAAAACACACAATCCAGGACTGTTTAAGTCAGGAAAAAGCACCATGGAAACCGATTGCTGTCTAATTGTAGTGTGTAGCTACAGTAACCACTGGCAACTGTTGGAAACGAGCAACGTTGCAGAAGACGAGGGATTAAAGCAGAAGACAGGGAGCGATAATTTAAAAACTGCAAAAAGCAAGGGAAAGAAGAAAAACTTTCTAAAATGAAAAGTCTTGAACTCTAACAGCGACCCTTCAGCTTCTTCCTTAGTTTAGTCAAACCAAAAAAAAACAAAAAAAAAAACCCGCCTGAACTTGCTGCAGAGCCGTTCCCCTCCTCTTACAAGTACATGGCTGGAGGATGATGGGAAGTGAGAAGATAAACAGGAGGAAAAAAAGGAAGTCGGATTCCCCGCGGCGTCTGAGTGATGAAGACAAACAGCTGGCTGACTGGAGTGAATCAGCTGGGTGTCTTTCATCTGAAGCTGCCTGTCCATCCTGTAACACGGCTCAATTACAGCACGGCCTGCACCTGTTTACAGGAGCGATGAGAGGGAAACATTCTGCTCTGATTTATTATGTTTGCTTCATTATTCTTCATTGTGTTGTGTTGATGCAAACGCTGCATAGAGCTGAAATAGGATTAAATCAGATTTAGAGTATTTATGTCCAGCCTTTAGTGAAGCTGCTATTGTTCCACAAAGAAACATCTGCATAAAACATATATTTGAAACTTTTTAACCATTTTCTTTACAACAAAGTACAGTGAATCAAAAATAGATCCATTTTAATCCAACAATTTTAAATCAGACACAGTCAGAGACAGGTTTAAATGTAAACACTGAACTAAACAAGCAGGTCAAATAGTTATTTAACCAGCTCTGATTGTACAACTACAGAATCAACATGCTAATATGTAGCATCTATGTTTAGCTAATTATGTAAACAGTGAGCTGAAATTGATGTCACTTTATCACACTGGAGTCAGAGGGAAGTCACATTTAAAATATAATGAGAAAGTTCAAGTCAATTTTTTTTTACAAAACATCTAAAATGAGCATTAGAACCTGAATGTAGCTTTCTGCTGCCCTTGGTTCAAAATGACCCACAAAGGCCTCAGTCTTAAAGCTGAGGCCTCATGGGTCATTTTGACCTAAAGGCAGCAGGAGGGTTAAAAGTGTGGAGGTGCTGATGTGTTATTTCAACACATTCAGAGGCTGAACAAACTGAAGAACAAGAATTTCCAAATTAAATTAGAATTTTCCTTATATATTTTATATTTTTGCTGTTATTGTGACCCAGTATTGAATGCTTTGTGACCTTTTTTTCAGCCCATGCACCAGTAGTTCAGGACCACTGCTTTAGGGGGTTTCATCACAAACTGAATTTAATATTAAAGCATTTCAAAAATGAAGAGTTTTACCTCAACAAAAACACAACTTCAACTGAAATATTTACGTTTTTAACGACAAAGTTTGATTTTTAATCAGGACTTGCTTATTTCAAAAAACTGCAGCTGCGTTTCTGAACCTTTCCCAGTCCTGACTCCTCCACAATAATCATCAGCTGGTCACAGCCCTGCTTATAGACCCATGAACACTTTCACACTCAAAACCCACTAATTACATCTTATTCTGATGGAAATGATATCAAGCAGAGAGGTGATTTACTTATTATTGTAAAAACAATGTCATGACATTTTTTTTTAATTTATTTATTTTTTTTACTCAGGACAATGTCAAAATATGAATTTAAAGACCACATTTTGTTTTAAATCGACCACTTTGAAGAAAACCCACAATCTTAAAATTAAACTCAATTTGTTTCATCAAAAAATTAATTGTCGATTACCCGTGTCCCCTTTGTGTTTGCAGGGGCCTCCAAACTTCACAACAATCCATTATTTGTCATCATTGTTATGATTAAGTCGTATGTGATTTTTCTATTAGCCGCCGTACAATTACACACATTACGTTACCCCATCAGCTATCATTTAAATCAACATTTCCATGTGGTCTGCTGGAGAACAAGAAAAGGCACAATTTGTACTAAAAGCTGTATTTAACCTTAATTGCCATAATTGCTATTTTTCAATGGCTAAAAATTACAGCGCACACTTTGAACATATTAGATTTTTATGATACTGTGTGTCCAACATGTGAAATAATACCTAACATATTGTGTTTGGAAAAATATTCCTACTTCTAATAGTCATTGTTCTTGAAAATATTTATACCCATATACCTCTAATGTTGCTCAGCCATGTACTGACTTTTTAAAGGAGAAATATCCTGCTTTTAAATCCTTCCTTTTCATGTTAAGATCATTCAGTCGGGGTCTATATGAAGTGGAACTGGTTGGAATTCCTCCTTATTGTAACTCCACAAGCCCCTTTTTCACCCCTTTTCTGAGGTGTGTCTCAGAACAACTCGTTTTGAGGCTGCCTCTTTAAATCCTAACAATGCACTTCATGCCCCGCCCTCCTCCAGCTTCCAGACCGATCCATTCTAGTTTGATAGAGGGGTTTACAACTATCTAGTGGCACAGAAACATTTTATTTACAAATTAATTAAAGTAGTAGTTGTAGTTGGTAAGTCCAAACCTTATTTGACAATTTTGTCTCAAATAATTTGACGTAATAGTTCAGAAAACATGAGAAAATAGAGAAAACTGCAAACAGAATATAACGATATCTACGCACCACTGGGAGAGACTAAAACAAAATTCATTTAAGAGCTAAAAAAAGAGGATTTTGTGTTATTTGTCCCCTTTGAAAAGACTTACAGTTGCTGATTTTGAGCTGATGGAGGCTGTGGACACATCAGCAGCTTTGACTAAGACATCAGTCCTCAGGGGGAGACGGAGCACGTCTAATTGAATTACATAAATAAGTCCTAATGAAGCTTGGCGGGAGAGATTCTGCCTCACCTGTAAACACAATCAACTGGAAAAATGTCAGTCTGATACCTGCTGTCTTATTAATTAGTCTTGTTTTACTTAAATAAGATGATTGGGTTTTTTTTTTCTTTCTTGTTTGTTTTAAGATATCAAACTCCTTCCAGAGAAAGGTCTGACCTCTTGGTTTGTTTGTTTTTGTCGCTTTTTTTTTTTTTTTTGGCATGAAACCACCTTTAACTCTTCCCAGGTGTATCTGTTACACGTTCTGATCCGACCACCTGTCAGCTCAGACAACTTGCATGTAAATCTCTGTCGGCTCTGGTTGAACACGGAGGAATGTGGTGCGGTCTCCCTGCCCTACCTGTCTCTGGGTTTGGGCTCCTGGACTTTTATGAGTCCACATCAATCTGGCCTGCATGAGAACGTGCTTTGTTGCGCTCGTTTTCTTGGTGCACGCAGGAGTGTGCTGAGAAAGCAGCAGAGGCAGCAGGAGGAGCGTCGGAGGGGAAGGTGGGGAGGAGACGAGCTCCAGCCTGCAAGCCCCAGACGGGCTGGCTCCGGAGGGGCTGCACCCAGGCACAGAGCTGCCTTTGTCAGGGTAATTATCCTGACACTCAGCCTCTGCTGCTGGAGCTACCGGTTGGCCGGGTGGCTGACACTCTAGCGCCACCATTCATCACGATGCAGAAGCTGTCACTGTACCCTAAAAGATGTTTCCTGCATATGAAAGTTCCTGTTTTTATCGTGTCAAAATGAACAATACGTTTAAACACTGGTAGATGTGACCGGTGCTTATCAAAGCTTCTGTCCTGACTCGATAGGATCTGTCCAGCTTTCAGCAGCCGAGAGGGCCCCAGCCGAGAGGGACAAGCAGGGGAAAAGATAGCCCAGGTATCTGCCAATCTTCTCTCAGTGTGTGTGTGTGTGTGTGTGTGGAAAGGATTATCCCACAGGAGTTAAATGAAGCCTGTCCCAAAACAAGGAGACTCTTCCTCGGCACTTTAAACGCCTTCTGTTGACTGGAGTTGGCGTGTCAAAACGGTGGCAGTTTGCCAGCAGGTTTGAAGTGCGGCGGGAAACTCAATCGACTTGATGATATAGTGTTTGTTTACGGTGGCAGACAGGGAGACTTCTTCGCCAGCCAGTCTGTCTTTTTCCCAGCTTTTTTTCCCCTCCGTTTGAGCCTCACCTGATGCTGAGGGCACCGGTGAAACACGATTTACGTCTTGGGGTTGATCTCGTAGCATCTGTTTGAGTATAAATATCACTTCTTTTTGTGGCTAGAATTAGCAAATCTTTCAAACAATAAAGATTTAAATCATCTGAGCTTAATTATTCTCATTTAATGCTGAACTTCTAACCTATTTTTTTTTCTCTTCAGGAAACTAATTTCCAGCTGTTTATTTCCCTCACTGTAAAAGTTCCCCTCATTGAGGAGACAGGGGGAGTCAGGGAAGATGATGCTCTGGCAGATCTTGAACCTTCATCATCATCAACATCATCGTAGCTTCTGTTTCACAAAGAGAATAATGGACAAGGATCAAGTTTAGAGGAAGATAATGAACATGCGTGCACAACGAACAAGACAGGTTTTACAGGACGTTTGACAGCAGGAACCTGAGATAAACAAACATGGCAGCATTTAAGGGAAAATAAGCATTTTTACAACAAAAAAATACAACAAGTTACCTGTATACATACATTTAATGGATACATG
This sequence comes from Anablepsoides cearensis, assembly GCA_032275365.1. Lineage (NCBI taxonomy): Eukaryota > Metazoa > Chordata > Actinopteri > Cyprinodontiformes > Rivulidae > Anablepsoides > Anablepsoides cearensis. The sequence continues at coordinate 11,311,003 of JAUBOC010000149.1, read as the reverse complement.
TATGTATACATAAACTAATATGTGACATTAGTTTATACTTAGCTTACGCTATATTGGCATACATATATATGTATTAGCTCGGGCGCTAATGCCATATCGCCGTATACATTTTGTATTAGCTTAAGCCTGAAACAAGAAAGCTAACAGATTAAACTGAGGTTTTCCTTCCCTGAAGCAGCTCTGTTTTCCTCCATCATCACTTTCAGTTTCAGTCATTCCTATGTTCTCCACTCCAGGAGCTCTGGTTTCATTTAAAATGTCTGATCGTCAGATATTGTCCAAGATTAACCTTCAGGGTGAATAAAGCTCGCTCACAGCCTCGCTCTCCTCATTTACCCGGTATGCTTTGCGGTATTAATTAAATTGTGAATATGTTTTTTTATATATAATAACTAAACCGCATAAAGTATTTTTTACAGTCTATGTTTTACAGTTAAAGTAAATGCTTATCAAATAATGTTACAAGTAATCAGGGATGCTGGGTTTTATTGATGCAACCAACTTTTTGGATTTTATTGTTAAATTCTAAAATGCTTATTAGTTATTATCACATCACATAAAACTTTCCAGGACCTTCCTCAACCTGCCAGTCTCTAAAAGTTGTTTATTGTCACTGTTAGCAATGTTTTACAGTTTGTTTGTTTATTTTTGCTCATATCTTCAAAAGCTTCTATCTGAACCAGATAAAGCTGTTCCAGAGCCACAGGGACTCCAGAATGGAAGTCTTCAGCTCCATTTTGAGAACCTGTGAGAGACGGTCTCTCGCTGCTCCACAGCAATGGTAGCAGAGCTCAGAGTTTGGAAGCCAGGCGCAGCGCTCTGACCGCAGGCTCCATGGCGGTAGCTGCTAATTAGAGCGCTGCTCAGTGATTGGGGTCTGGGGTTTTTGGAGCGGTGCTGCAGGGAAGCGCCTCAGATGCTCGCCAGCCAGCCAGTGCCGGCAGGAAGGCTTCGGATCCTTTATATTCTGTGCATGTAACTCCACACACATGCTTGAAAATACCTTATGCTTGGTCACTGTGCAGGGAAGAAAAGTGAACGTGCATAAAGCATCCTGCGTTTATGTTGGCGGGAAGCAGCGGGCAGTCCTGTCCTTTCTAGCTTTATAACAGAGAGCAGGGAAAGAGAGCATCACTGGTGTCTGGACAGCTTTATCCGCTGCATGAAAATGTGATTTATCCAGCGCGAGCCTGAAAGAAAACCCTAATGACAGCCTTGCCGAGTTAAAAAGCTTTCAAATCTCTTCAGTTTTGTTTTTGAATCTTCAGAGATATTTCAGCAGCTCTTTCGTTTTAAACGCAGAGGCACGGCACAACGTGGAAAACTCATAAATCGTTCCTCCTGTCTGTGTTTTTATTCACCGCAACACGGGCAGCTCGGGCTCAAACGAGCCACGTGACTTTTTTTTGTTTGTTCTAATTTCTATTTTTAATATATTTTGACATATTTACCATCCCCCCAGCCCTCTCGTATAATTTATCAGCGGTTGCTGCATTCGGGGCAATTAAAGTTTTACGGTCAGTGCAGGAAATTGAATTACATGCTCAGTCATTATTACCTTTTAGGCCTTACTTTGGTCTGTGGAGAGTAAAGGTGCTCGCCATCTCTGATTCGCATTAGCCCTGTTACCGGTGAAAGGACAAGGAAATATGAGCAAACAGTCGGTGTGGACCGCCGCTGCGCTTCTCGGCGCCGCGCAGGTGGTCAGTCTCCACCGGGTGCCAGGCTGCTGCCTAATGCTGAGTTGATCAGGCTCGGTGAATAGCTCGTTTGGCCGCCACAAAAAAAAAAACCCAAGAAGTCAGAGTAAATCGTCAAGAGGGCAGTTGATGGTAATGACCGAGCCATCAATGATTGGACCCATTCATGGCTGAAGTGGCTGGTGTGGGGGCCTTGCAGTCACTCCCCATAGTCACTTTCACCAGCACACGGGGCACAGTGTGCATTGCTCTCATTACCGGCCATTGTCTGGCGCCTTTCAAACGCTTCTAAGAAAAGTGGGGGAGAGAGGAAAGAAAGAAAAAAGGTAGAGATTAAATAATGGCCTGGATTGGTTGATGGTGAAGTGATAGGAACTGGCCCTTTCTTGTGTACAGTCTATGTATGTGGCGGACTCGCTGCAAGATGGTCAAGACTCAATACGACGCGTTTTTTTAAAAGGGGGGAACAAAGAGCGCTAAAACCCACTCAGACGCAGTTACCATCACATGCCAGCTTTTCAATCGATCGCTGATGGCTGCTTTCTGCAAATCATCTCATTTGTTTGAGGATGATTTAAAAAAAAATGTGCACCTCTATTTAGAATCAAACACATTCAAGTCTTAAAAAGGAAAGCATCCTGCCACTAAGTAGCTCTTGGACTCGTCCTGTAAGAAGCACCAGCGGCCTCCGCGGTGACCCCGACGGGTGTGATCCAGCCTGGACTACAGGGGGCAGCAAACACAAGCCACACTCTGCGGAACCGCTCCAGGAAAACTCTCAGAGAGGAGAGAGACATGCATTTTTTCAGACATCTGCTACTAAAAAAAAGCTGTAAGCAAGATTATTCATAACTGGAATTTTTTTTGGAAAGTTATTTTTAAAAGTTATCAGTAGTTTGTAGCTCACACACAGCATGAAGTGGAAATATAAAAAAGTGGACTCTAAAGGCCCCCACATACTCGGGCGTACAGTGCGCATTCCATGAGCCGCGCGGACTCCGCGCATATTGTCCGCGGA
>JAUBOC010000149.1:11275362-11286461 GCA_032275365.1 Anablepsoides cearensis | reverse complement strand
GGCAGTTCTGAAGGCAAAAGGGGGTCCAACCCGTTACTAGCATGGTGTACCTAATAAAGTGGCCGGTGAGTGTATACTGTACTTGTTACAGTTTAGTTGGATAAAATAAGGAGAGAAAAAAAACATAGGCATGGGAAAAGGAGCAGAAGATAAGAACGGTATGAGCTGAAAACAGTAATGCTAGAGTGGGCGCGCAAAACAAGCCGTGGAGACGTCGCGATGGGTGGCAGACACGGGGACTCAGACACAGACGGAGATGATGAGTTTGGCTAGTGAGAAGGTCTGCCGAGGAGAGGAGACAGGGGTGACGTTGGGGTGGAGACCAGACAAAGAGGGGGATTGTAACCCCCCCCTTCTTCTCCCACCAGCCGTTTCACATTACAGCATCAAAACCCCAGCAGCCACTGGAGTGCTCACTGTAGTCTCCGTCGTGACAAGTGCACCCTTGAACTCACTCCCCACCCTCGATGCTGTGTTTATTGAGTTTTGGTTACTCTTCAGTGCCCGTCCCGTATGGGCTCCTGCGTGAAACGGTGAGCTCCTCCTGACCCAGAGCCACCGGAGGAACTGCGGGTTATGAGAAAATGTCTCAGCCCGTGGCGCAGTGCTGCAGGAGGGTAAGCAGTGTTACGCATTAACAAATGGAGAGGACGGGGGGGGGGGGGGGGAGAAAAATTTACATGTAATCCGGGGCCAAGTTAAAATTAAACACAAAGCTCTCAAACATGGATCATGATTAAAAACAGAAAAACTACAACATGCAGGCAGGGTGCGTTTTCCAAAAAGAATTGTTGCCTAATATGATCGTAGATTTATATGTAGGAACACTGATGACAGTTTTATTGTTCCTATAAATTGTATGCTAAATCATTCTTGTTAAACCAACAACGTTCAGGCTGTGACTTCAGGCCAATCTTGTCAATAATCATTAGAATCTATTAAAATCAAATTATTAATAAATAAAAATTTAGTTTTTTTTCCATTTATAACAAATTGTAGCAACAAATAAACATGGTTTAATTCAAAGCTTCTTGAATGATTTAGATATTTAAATATTTAGCCATAAAATGTTGCTTTGCAGGTAGTGCTTGTTTAATGATAAACTATATAAGTTAGATTTTAAAGATGCAGAAAACTTCTGGTAATTAAAAATATATGACAAACACTATCAGTAATGGGTTAAATAATAGCATATAAAGTTATATCCTAAACATTCTACAATTCTACATTTTTCTCTTTGTCCTTTCTCCATCCTTTCCACCGCACCATCTGCAAAGCAGCCAAACCCCCAGTTCATTCTGAAAGGCGACTGGAAAACAAACCAGAGGGAAAGAAAACACTCTTTATTTCTTTGCTACTTCAGAGGATCAATGCTTCCAGAGGAATGGCTGTGCAGTCGCTTCAGATGTTGAGACTCAAAATAAACAGAACTCGGGGCGATAAAAATAAAGTCGCCCGTCAGCTGCCAGGAGGACTCCTTCTGAAATGTTTATTTGAACAGTGTGACAAAAAAGGGGCTTGAACTTCTAGCTTTTATTAGCGTGTTACTAACAGGATTAGCCATTATGACCTAAAGCGTCTAAACCTTATAAAAAGGGAGACTGTTAACAAGTCAAACAGTAAAATTTTGTTCATGGGTAAATAAATACAGAATCAAAACTGAAAGAAAACCCCACATTAAAATATGTACAGTGATACGGTTAAATTAGTCCTAATCGTTGTGTTTGGCGCATGTATTAGCAACAGCTTCTAAGTAACTCATACAGTTCAGCTATACAAGGTTTGAGCTCACCTGAACATTTCAGTCCCTGAAATCCCCTTAAAAACTGGAAAAAAAGGTTTATGACAAAAACATATGATGCTCGCAAACACAAAGTTTTTGCTTTTACTCTTCCTCCATCAAAAGCATGCATGTTCTGCCAGTTTTGTGCACAAACACCACTCAATAAAAGAAAATTCAAACAGAGTTGAGACTAAATGTTAGTTTGTCTTCAATATAAGTGTCAACAAAGAGCTTTTACAACGTTTTAAATTAGTCTTTTCACACAAGCACTGTATGGTATATATATTTTTACTTTATTATCATATTAAAACACAACTGAGCCAAAGGCATCTTTTAAAGTTGTTAAAAAGTAAGAATATAATAAAAAAAATTTTGTTTTAGTCGCGTTATGCTTGTATAAAAAGTTAATCTTAGTATGAATATATATAGATACATATGCATATAGTTTTTTCTGTGCAACTCTCTTTGTTAATGAGATTTAGTAGTTTTTGTGCATTAATACTTATTCTTTGCATGCAGTATTTATGAGAGGTTCACTGCAGAAAAAACAGAAGAAAGATTGTTTATTTTCTGATTTTCTGGGATTACTCAGATATTTTTGATTGTCCTAAAGGGTAAGAACTTAGATCACAGGATCTATTTTCTCCAATTCTTCTACTCAAAACGTACTTGAAACTAATTTTTGCTATTAACGCCATCAGAAATTCAACATAAACACATAAAACCTCAAGAATAAACACTCGCAAACACAAAATATCCACGTTCCCCGCTCTCTTTTTTGTCTTCCACCACCCTGCATAAACATCTCTTCCCCACATGAGTAATGACAGAGAGAGGCTAAATCAAATCAAGAGACCCTCCAATTTTCTCCATATGTTAGTTTAACTCAAAGGTCCTATCAGTGTTGGCATCTTAAGAGGAAAATTTTCCAACTAAACTCGGAATCCTTTCTTGGAGAAACCACACGTTTTGCCTGCAACTACTGTCAGGCTGAGCGAAGGTACTACTGACACCCTGCAGCAGCTAATTTCAATCTGTGTTCAAGATTAACAAATATGTGTTTGAGTAATATCCTTGTCTAAAAGTATGATTTGCAATCAGATACCAAAATAAGACTAATTTGCTGCAAGATGTTTATGATTTAAATTAAATGGAAGTTAAATTCTCAATTTCAGTGTCATGTAGGAAATGAATGATTGACTTTACAGCTGAATTATGGGGGGTTTGACTAAATGTGTACTCTTTTAGTCTTTTCTGAGCTCCCGTCTTCAACGACTTAAATGCCAACTTTGAATCAAATAAGGAAATTTGTGTTTGGTCGATTATTTCTTAGTTGTAACAATGCTTCTTGGCAATAAATCTTATACCGGGCACCTGATCATTTAAAACAGACATGAACAGGATTTCCAATGGTATAAGATTTATTGCCAAGAAGCATTGTTACAACAAAGAAATAATCTATCAAACACAAATTGTCTAACTTTTTGTGCTAAGTTTGTATTATTTTAGTACAGTGTATGTTTTTTCCTGAGTTCAATGACACATATTACAATATTACGACAGTCAAGTGTGTAGCAGCGCAGCAAAGTGAACTGGTTTCTGGTAATTAAACCAATTTTCACACATTTATTTTATGTCCTAATAAATTAAGTAATAGGCTGCTCCAGTTTCACTACAGATCCCCACTTTCTCTACATTCCAGTCTCAGGACTGCACATCAATCACAACATCTATCTAAATACCGTGCTACTGAATCTTTACATCAACACTGACTTCACGCCAAGCCTGACATTTCATTTCTGTAAATGCTTCTCGTCTCCCATGCAGAGCAGGTCAGACACCTGCTAAGTCATCTCCTGCCAGACCAAAAGGAAAGGATGTAGGCAATGGAAACCGCCGGAAGAAAACGCAGCAGCAGAATTTTTTTGGCACCCTGGACTTCAGATGATGGCTTTACGGGGTTTAAGCAGGCAGAACAGTGTGTTTTTTCTTGTGTATTTAAAGACAAAAAACACCCATTACCAACCATTTTTTTGCACAAAAGTTCTCAGGACTCAATATTTCTGGCACCCTGTGTTATATTTATGGGAAGTGTTTTGCAAAAGATAATATACATATGGTAATCTCTGATGAATGATGACACACAAAGAGGGATCAGAGATAAATGCAAGTTGCATCCTATACTTGGTCACTTTTTCCTCAAGCAAAGGAACTGTTGAAGTAGTCTTTGGAAGGCAGAAATGGAGTGAAAGTGCTACTTAGACAAAGAAAAAAAAACGAGGCACTCGATTCTCTCCGTCGTAATACTTTATCCCTCTTTTCCTCCTGTCCGCCCCCCCTCCCCACCCCATCTCCCTCACCACACTCATCTGTTTTCGACTCAGCCTTATCAGGACCAGATGGATCTGACTGTCTTTCCCTGCATCAAGACTTCGCAACCTCGCCGCGCCTCCCGACCACCATTTCTTCCCCCCGGCTTCGCTCGTTTATGACACCCCACAGATTTTGTCACTCTGCGGTTTCTGGCAAGGAGAGAGAATTACCAAGCCAGAGTCTCCATTTCACCAAGCAAACAATGGAGCAAAAAGGCTCTGAGAGCACAAATAGGACTTGTTCTGTTACTTTTCTTAACTTTCTGCAACTTCTTTGTCACACATGGCTTCAATGGATAAAGTAAAATTCTGAAATGCTGTTTTTATTATGAATATCTGTTTCTTCAGTTTGTTTTTCCAATTTTTAAAAGGATTTATAAGCTACTAGTATTGCTCCCCTCCATTGGAAACATCACTTCTTTCAGAACCCCAGTTAAACATGTGACATTTTTCTGATAAGCCCCGCCCTCTTCCACCTCAAGCAAGACAGACCAGGGATGACTATTAAGGATGTTCATGAGCGTAAAAATGAGTTGTTCTGGTTAGCTGTTCAGTGTGTTGTTGGCCATAAATCCACACTGAGAGGGTGACTCCATTATACTTTTGGACTAACTACTGTGCATCATTAATGTGGCACTAGAAAGGCTTGATTTAAACTCTTTAAGTGATGGTGGTTATTAATTGACTTCCAGTAGTATTTTCAAAATTCTGATTTCTATGTTGCGTCGATTTAACACTTTTCAGTGTTAATATAATTTTACCTTAATAATTGAACCTTATTCAGTGTTGTAATAGCACATTGATAGTAGGGGTGTAAATCACCAGCTTTATCACGATACGATATTACATCGATATGTTCAGATAACGATTCGATATTTCTCGATATCATAAAGTCTGTCATGATACGATTTCGATTGAATTCAATTCACATGTCTGCGATCGATATAATGCGATATCATCTGTCCATCTAACACAATGACTGTGTTAGATATCGATTGTCATCCAGACTATGATGACGATATAGATCACAATTTTCATTTTGCCACGATATAGCTGAATCATGAACCATTCAAATCGATATATCGATATAGATCGATGTATCGTTACACCCCTAATTGATAGTGGTAACTTTTGACTCTACACACTAGTGTTAGGTCAATTCAACGCTGATGTGTGTAACTATTGAGTGTTGCTCCAACTCTATCACTTTGTTAACTGTATGTTTAACACTGAAAAGTGTTATTTTATAGACATTTTCATAGTGTTGAGTTTAACTCCCTAAGAGTTGAATTTACACTTTTTTTCTGTCCATGCTTTCAAGATAAACTAAGCTGACATTTAAGCACAAACACCTACTGTTACAATATAAGAAAAAGGTGTATATAATAGAAAAGAGGCCTAACTTATGTAAGTTATTGTCTCTACATGTAATGTTTTGAACAGATGCATGAAGAAAAAGTAGTCTGGATGTGTCCTCTTGTTTCCAGCATCCAATTATATTATCAATACATAAGCACAAGATTTAATTTTGACTTAATTGTGCACGCTGGTTTGAACTTTTAGTCTTTAAAAATGTCTGTTCCTTAATTTCCCTGTTCAACTCCTTCAACCTTCACCCTGCTTTCCACTCTCCATTAACTTGCTCCATTTCTGGTGCCCAAAGTTTGTTGAAAGTGCCAAAAGCTCAGGGAGCGACGTGAGTCAGTAAGATATTATTAAAAATATGACTGAGACCAATGGGATGTGACAGTAGCGGCGGGGGCTGTCAAAGGGAGGCGTGTGGTTGTAGTGGGGGGGAGAGTTTAATCAGGGGTTTCGAGTCAAACTGCTTCTTTCATGTGGTGGAACTTTGCCCACTTGAGAGGCTGGTGTGAAGTTACAGGATTGGACCCAACTGGGACGAGGTGATGATGGGTCCGACTATCAGGACGGCCGTGATGAGCGGAGCCACGCTGGTACCAGAATCCACAGCTGAGGCAACCCCTTCTTCCTGAAGCACAACAAACCCCACCCACACACTGATGCATAACACACACACGCCGTCTGCGCTAATGCTGTAGATCAATGGCTGTTATAGCCGAGTCATAAAACTTTCAGAATCCGTGTTAAACAAATTTAGAGATTATAATGTAGGAGTTTGAAAATAATTGCCGAAAAACGCGTGAATAGATTGTGAATCATGGTAAAGCAAAGAGTGGAGTTGGACTGTTTCTGGTTTCATTTTCAGGATTCAAAAGTTAGCATTAAACTTTTAGTCTGGAGATGGTCTCTTTTTCTCTTTAACCTGACTCATGATGATGATGAGTTTGCAAACAGTTGGGATTAGTGGATGAACAAAACTACCAATGATCAAAATTTAGCAAATATTATTCTTTAACAGTAAGTATAGGTTGTCTTGTTTATTTAGTTTAGCAGGTAACTTACTGCACAGTTGTAAAATGTAAAAAATATAATAATAATAATAATAATAATAATAATAATAATAATAATAATAAATATAATAATAATAATATAATATAATATAATAATAATAATAATAATAATAATAATAATAATAATAATAATAATAATAATAATAATAATAATAATAATAATTATAATAATAATAATAATAATAATAATAATAATGCATTAGTCTTATATAGAACTTTTGAGACCCTCAGAGACACTTTAAATTTTATGCATTGAAAGTGACACACATTCAGACTACATTTCTGATTTAATATCTGATCCAACCTGGACAGTGGGCAGTCTCCCCTGTTGTTTTATTTCAAGATTCTATTTATTCCGTGTAGCAATAAAAGTAATCCGAAAACTGAATCACATTGCACTTTAAGTATTTTGTGCATTTTCATTTTTGAATTGTGACAAAATGACAAGTGTTTATAAAAAACCCTTCCTAAAAACTAAATTTTAAATATTTACCTTCCCAATTATATATTTAAAAAACAACTATAATGAAATTAAAATACTTGCAACTTTTGCAGCTAAACTCTAAAGTATAATTTATTTCAGGCAATAAAAAAATGAACCTGAAACTGGAGCCAAGTCCAGTAAAATAAACATTAAAACCCACAGTTATATGTGCTGATCTAACAGACTGGAATTAATGAGCTCACAAAGATGTGAACAGCATGTAGGGTAAAATAAAAACAAAAAGTAGGTTAAGTAAGAGCAAAATGAACAAAAGTCAGTATTAATTCTATTCCAACATTTTATTCTATTTGAGAATAATAGTTCTCAAACCAGAGATAGTTTCTGTAAGTATTGCAAAAAACTAAATAAAAGATCAGCTCTTCTGCGTATTGCCAAAAGTATCTGCATCATTTTCAGACTGCACTTCCTCAAGTGACACTGAGACGCCTCAAAATCATAAACAAGCTTTTGAATCACTTTCAATCCCATCAACATGTCAGAGACAGAACTCCCCAATACTTCAGAAAAGATGGAAAAAGTTTATTGTCTTTTCAGAAAACACTGCATTCTGAAACCCATGGATAAACAAGATTTTCACAAACACAAATCTTTTTCTCTACAAAACCAATAAGACCTTATTGGGTGCAAATTGTTCCCATTTTAAACAACTGATAAATTAATTTCAGATGAACATGTCAGTTTTTGCATCACTATGTCCGTTCACCAGACAAGACAAAAGACAACAGTGGTGGGCACAGCTAACCAAAAAGTTAGCTTTGCTAACTCATAATCTGTTACCTTAAAATATAGCTTTGCTATGCTAAACCGCTAAACATGTAAAAACACATATTCACATACTTTATAGCCTATATATATGTATGTGAACCTTAAGACATGAAGAGCTCAGATTTATATCTAAACCCCTAAAAGAAAGCAGCATCTGCAAAAAAAAAAGAAAACAAAGCAAAAACAAAAGTCTAAGGGGGTGTTTGGTACAACAGCAGTGTTTGCCACACAGTGTGCAGTATATATGCATGTCTGAGTGTGCTGAAAGTGTACAGCAAACAGTAAGAGAGTGATTACAGATGCAGGGGGGGAAAAGCACATTGCTGCTCTCTGTTATTCTTGCCTTGGGCGGGAGGTGGATGTCAAAATAGCTAAAGAGAAAGCATAAAAAAGAAACGTTGGAAGAGGCACAGAGCCCTGTAGTTTCAGGGGGTTAAACAGCAGAACATGCTCGCACATTAAGAGTCATGTGATCCGCTGACAGAGCTGCAATTCTGTGTGCAAAATTCAAAATGAAGACTGGGTAAAAAAAAAAATCAATCTTTTACTTTTTATAACCACTCCTGGGGCGTTCTCATCCGAATCCAGCAGCAATGCGACAACTATCATTTTATATTGTGTTCCCGTTTTAATTACTTTATCTTAATTTCATCCTCCACTGCTCTTTAGTTGCCAACTTTTTTTTAGCGTCTCTTTTTGTTTTCCTCTCACTCGCTTGTCCTTTTCCCTTTAAATAAAAGGAAAATGGCAAACTTCCAGGCCACACTGGCAGAATGAGTAACATGGGGTGTTGGGCACTTGGAAGTTTTTGTTCGCTCACAGTGGGTTTTTTCTCTCTCTCTCTCGCTCTCTCAGCATCAGTCCTCAATTAAAACAAATCTCTGCATGTGGACAAGTAAACTGTGTTTGTTGAAGTGGCTTGAATGAGTGACATATTGAGGATTTTACAATATTTCGGCACAAAATGGTGCCATTGTGTTCCTGTCCACTTAGAGCTGAATCCACTGTGGGGCAGCTCTGCTTCACACAATTGGAGAAAAGAAAAAAAAGCCCCCCTGTTGATATATGGGGCATTTTATCGACTGCTTACACAAATATTCTCGTTCTCAAATGTCTGCTGCTCAATGCAGACAATTCACAGATCTGCATGCTGAAAACCCACCCTAGTAATGAATTCAGATATACATGTACAGTATATATTTTATGAGCGGACCACATGGAAAAATTACAGAACGTTGCAGCGACAAGATGTGTATAATCTATCCATGCAACCGCACGAAATTCAGCAGCTGCATAAATCATAACGCAGTAAAAGAATGGAGTGTTTTAAAACTCAGCTGTGGAGATTAGCTTATGTTAGAGGAGTCACATGAAAAAAAATAGTTCACATGCATAAAGCATGCACATAGTTTTATGTGCATAAACCTTGCCCTAAAATCCCCTAAACAGCAGGGATAAGACAGGTGAGTTTCACCTTTCATGTTTATGAGGGAAACCTTCCTGCAGCATCACTGTGGGAGCATCAGAGTGGGTGGGCTCACACACACACGCAGTGTTGGATTAGGAAGCGGTAAACCACATCGTTTTATGACTGAGACGTCTCAACACGGGCTTGCCAGTTTCATGGGACAATTGACGGGTCCTCACCCTCCTTCCATGCAACCAGTTCCTTTGTGTCATTTTCTATTTGCATCACAATCGAACGTGAATTTTCCTTCCATTAAAACCTCAAAAGCTCCTTTTGAATCTGGTCCCCGCAAGAGATGAAAGTTTCCTGCTTTTTTAGCAGTGATTTTTCACCTCCTAACTTTATTTTTAGGTTTATTTGTTTTGTGATTCTTGGATTAGGTTGTGTTGTGTTTACAGTTTATCAGTTCTGTGTCATCAGTCACTCCTGCCTCAGTCTGTCACTGTGCCCAGGTGTCATTATTAAGTCCTCAGTCCTTGTATATTTGTTCTGATGTTCACAGTCTTGTCCTCGAGTTATTCTTGTTTCTCGTATGCCTTAATAGTGCGTTTTGCTGCTTCGTCATCATTTTTATTTTGTTAAAAAAGAAAGTATTTCAGCTATTTCTTCAAGCTCCCTGTATGAGTCTGCATTCTGGGTACAAACCTCCTACTGTCCACAACGCAGAGGTTGTCAAAATGTTTTGCTCGTGTATAAAATAAACCAATAAATTATAATGTACGGTCTGTGTAAAAACTGCTGTTACACTAAGCTGCATCTGACGTGTTTGTTTATACAATTAAAATGAGCTAAAATAAAAACTAGAACATGCATCATGTTTGTCCAAACAGCTGATTGGCACTTATTAATTAATTACAGCAGCATTCTCTGCAGATTCCACCTCTGCTCCTAAGAAGTTGTGAGGTTATACTATGGTAGTATATATACTGCTGGAAGTACATGTGATGTGTAATAAAATACCATGAAAGTACCTGACAGTGGAAGATGTACTCTGGTGTGGCTTTCTTAAATTTGATGTTCCACACCAGGGCAACGCCATCCAGTTCATGGGGAGCGTCTTCATTGTTATTATAGGAGGCGACCAACAACTCGGGATACTAAAAGAGGATAAGGTAAATGCATTAGGGAAGAGAAACTGAGAGATAGAGATGTATAAAAAAACAAACAAACAAAATATACACTTAACCGTTAAACAATCCTTTAACTCTGACTATAAGTGTTCCTTAGGGGAAAAATATCCACCGCTTCACATAACTGCTTAAAAATACAATTTTAAAATTTCTTTGTAAATAATAAACTAGTTTCTGGCTAAAATATATCAAATTTAAACATTTTTTATCTAACTTCCTTAAGAATTTAGATTTAAAACTTCATATTTAAGTGTTTTTTTAATCTACAAATATTTATTTTATGACAATATTTTTGTAATTCATTTTTCCCCATTTGTAAAACCAAATTTATTTTTTTGACAATTTTTTTTTAAGATTCCAGTCCAGACTTTTGGTAAGACCTTTCAGTCCACCGATCTTATAGAACTCCTAACCAAAATTGAAGTTCCAGCCCACTGTACGTGACTTTTAGTATCCCTCAAATAAAAATTGTGGCTGATTTTTTTTTTCCAATGAGACTTTCTGAGGGTTAAACATTCAATAAAAATAAACCGATCTGTCTCTTTAAACATAAAGGGACACTTTAAACTTAAGGCTGCGCCACACTACAAGATTTTTAAACAGTCGGCCGATTTTCAAACACTGAGAGAGCCCACATGTGAGGA